>JAQQZT010000036.1:27337364-27350070 GCA_030068275.1 Clarias platycephalus | reverse complement strand
TCTCCACATCATTGCATTCAGTTTTTATTCACAATTTGTTAAGTGTCCCAACTTTTTTGGAATCCGGTTTGTATTTTCAGGGCTGAAGATGGTAAAAGTTCTCCTCGTGGCAACATCTGCAAATAAATTTTAGGCGAATACAAACCCTGATTGAGTTTATATGCTAGTAAAACTTTCAATATAACAGAAATCTTTTTTCAGAGGTGGCAGTGGATGAGTCAGAGGGAGGCAGCTAAGGCAGTTGTGGCGTATCAGAGCACAGGGTCAACCAAGATACAGATAGGGTTAAGGGACTTACTCAAGAGTAGAAGCCTGGCTGTGCTGGGGCTCAAACCCCCAACCTTCTGATCCGTAACATATGAACCTACAGCCTTAACCAATTGAGCCACCACTGCAACATAGAATGTATCACACTCATATACCCTACAGTAAATGTAACCTCATGAGACGCCACTGTCCTTGTATAAGGACATCACATTGTCTCCCATCTTTATGTCGTGTATATCCTTGTGACAGCCTCATCTGAGGAGCACTGAGGAGTACTCTTTCCCTTTTCTCCTTTTTCATACAGTATGAGGACATTCAGGTCTCAAGCAGTTGAAGGAAAATCCAATATTCTTCATGATCAAAGTGGTGCCATTATATAAAGTCACCGGTGTGATTAATTGTCACTTGTGTCACAAGCCCAGGGTGTTACGCCGGTGACAAATTTCCATCAAAGATGCATTTTTCAAGATGGCGTCAACAATCATCATTAATCACATCGATAAATGTACTATTAAATCCTTTCCTTATTTTCATTTAAAAAAATAATCTAACTCTAAACTTAAATAACTCTTTTTAAATAACTTATATTTAAATTATCCATGATTAAGCAAAAAGTTAATTGACTACATTAGTGCTGGTTGAAATGGTTACTCAGTGCCATCCATGCCTTTTTCAAAATATAAGTGTTTAAACGAAGCAATGCTAATGACATGACATGCATGAACCATGATTCTAAGAGTATTTATAATATTAAAAACTTGTTTTACTCATATTTATTAACATATTTGTACTGTAAATTGACCTCTGACATTAAAATTAATAAGTACAGTATACCTGTTTAATGAGTGTTAAACTTGTGAGACAGAATCCTTTTTTTTTTTTTTTTTTTGCAGGTTTATGTCCAAGTTACACAGCACTGGATGTCATGTGGGGTTCTTCAAACATTTAGACCCCAAAAAAAATTTTTTTGGTGTATGCTTCTGCATTACACCAAACTATCACTTATTAAATTAATAAAAGCGGTCCAGTTTAAACTTGGAGGACAACTTAGAACTTTATCTGGAGTAGATGTGTACGATTAGATAAAGATTGTGTTATTTGAAGACCAAATGTGAAATTTAATCGACATGAAAATCAACAAAAACATAAGTATGATCCATTAAGAACAACTATAATAATTATTTCTGACATAATAACCAGTACTGATGTTCCACAGTGTGGGTGAGTGGTGAGTGTGCAGATAGATAAATACTCGACCTTACACCGAACTTCACTCTTCTAACAGTATCGTGTTATTAAATAGTTCTATTTTTAATTTACTTTGAAGTTTGGATTCTCTTGGACCTTCTACATTTCAGAAACTTCAGTTTGTTTTGCCAAAGGCCTGAGTGTCTATCAATTACAGTGAAGAAGGCGTGGCCTATATTTATATTATATATATAATTTTATTATTTTTACAAACTCAAAGTGGTACATAATTGCGAAGTGGAAGGAAAATGATAAATGATTTAACATTTTTTACAAGTGAAGATCTGAAAAGTGTGGCGTGCATTTATATTTAGCCCCCTTCACTCCTAACTAAAATCCAGGGAACCAACTGCCTCCAGAAGTCACCTAATAAATAAATAAAGTCCACCTGTGTGTAATTTAATCTCAGTATAAATACAGCTGTTCTGTGAAGCCCTCAGAGGTTTGTTAGAGAACATTACTGTCCTGGCCTCGACTGATGCTGACAGCTCTTCTCGGAGAACTTGCGACTGCAGTCGCCCGATAGTTCAGGACTGGAGTTTCCTACAGTCTACCTGAGCCACCGATAAGTAACCAGACCCCATAATAACTTAAACACATCTCCTGTTATATTGAACTTCCAGCCTCCTGAATGCAGATCAATCCCTGCTATCCGTTATCACTCAAATGAGGATGGGGTTCCCTGTTGAGTCTGGTTCCTCTCAAGGTTTCTTCCTACTGCCATCTCAGGGAGTTATTCCTTGCCACTGTGGCCGTCGCCCTTCATTCATACACATTCACATTCCATACAAACTTTCATCATTCTTTTGATTGTATAAAGCTGCTTTGTTAAAAGCTCTTTACAAATAAAATTTAATTGAAATTGAGTTAAACTACTTAGATTAGCATCATGAAGCCCAAGAAACACACCAGACAGGTCAGGGATAAAGTTGTGGAGAAGTTTAAACCAGGGTTAGGTTATAAAAAATAACTAGTTTTGAACCTCTCACAGAGCACTGTTCAATCCATCATCTGAAAATAGAAAGAGTATGGCACAGCTGCAAACCAACCAAGTCATGGCCATCCACCTGAACTGACAGGCTGGGCAAGGACGGCATTAATAAGAGAAGCGGCCAAGAGGCTCATGGTAACTCTGGAGGACCTGCAGAGAACCACAGCACAGGTGGAAGAATCTGTCCACAGGACAACAATTAGTAGTGCACTCCACAAATCTGGCCTTTATGGAGGAGCGGTAAGAAGAAAGCCAATGTTGAAAGAAATTGTATTTGTTCTTTGACACATAAATCACAGTGAAATTATTTTATTCCAGTTAGGAAGCTGGGGTCAAAGCACATGGGCAGCCACGAAATGGTTATGGACCTTACTCAAGGGCTCAACAGTGGCAGCTTTGGTGGGGCTGAGGCTCAAACCCCTGACTTTCTGATCAGGCACCCACAGTCCTAACCATCTGAGCCACCACTGCCCCGTTATATTACGTAAAATGAAGTTTGATAATATGACATTAAACTTAGGACATGATAAAAGAATCAGACTTTTGGAATTGACTGTAGTGTAGCAGAGAAAGGATACTACGTATTGATTTGAACACCGTCAATAATGCTCCATGATCGTGTCCTGATAACAACACAGAGAAAGAGTGCATGTCTGTGCAAGTTATACAGTATGTGGGTTGGTGGCAGGTCATATGTGTGCGTGACTTCTGTGTGTCTGTGTGTGGGAGAGGTTGTGAAAGCATGTATATGTGAGGTTGGCCAATCCCAACCTCTCCCACTCCCAGATGCTCAACCAGTGGTGCCCACAGTCCTGGTTTAAACTCATTTAAACCAAGAGCAGGTGTAACTAGTATAAAGCCTTTACTGAATATGAATTAACGAACACAGTGCAGAGACTCCTATTATAATGAACATGACAAGGAAGTATTGGCGCATCATGTAAACTGTATATCAAAATCCCTACACATTCTCCTTTTCATTATGGGAGCTCGACACGTTTCCATAGGGTCAGAACTGCCAAGTATTTCTTGCATTATGGAGTCATACAGTAGGATCCTCACAAAAGGCAAAAAACCTCAACATGTATCTGCTTTCACTCCGAGTAAATTCACACATAGCTCAAGTCTGCAGATTGTACTTTAAAACACAGAGCGGCTCTATAAAAGGCCAGTTAGTAAAGGAGAAGGACAAGTGTGTGTGTGCATGTATGTGTGTGTGTGTGTGTGTGTGCTGAAGTGCAACAGAGCACATAAGCAGTGTCCCAGTGACAGCCTGCCTGCTGTGGGCCATGCTTAACATCACCTCTCCAAGCTCTTTTAATTCATGCCAGAAAGACTCCTGTCTAAAAAAAATCTCCCATTTAGTCTACAACCCCACATCACTTCACACAAGTGTCTGTAACCTGACTCTTGTCTGATTGGTACCAGTCTGAATATGAACTACTAGTGTAAGTCAGTGACAGTTAAAGAGTTTGTAGAAATAGTTAAAAGGTTAAAGCTGAAAATAATTTGATATTATTATTTCATGTTGAAACTCACGTACCTGTCTGTCTGTCTTTCTTTACGGCAGAACTCTCTGTCTAACTTATTAATCCAAAGAAACAAAATGTTGTTGTACTGTAGGTTGAGTATCTTAAGCCTTGTTTACACTAAGTTGCACTTCTTTCGTTGTCAGCCAAATGAACTCCCTGTTCGGTAATCAGAGAGTAAATCACATACATGAGAAATCGAAAAAGTGATCGGATAAAGAAGTTTTGCTTGAAAACAACTTCAGCCCGATAACATTCACTTATTTGCTGTTACTTCAGCGCTGTTATTTCAGAAGTGAAAATATGAAACTTATGGTGCAGGTTAAACTTCAGGCCGATATGTACGTACTGCAAAATGTTCAATAAATTCTGTCCAGCAGTAGATTTAAGACTGTGGTGTACGCTTTATAATCCGGAACAAAACTGTTCATAACTTCACCTCTACTCTACATTTTTATTTTATTTATGGCTCAGGTTTAACTTGAGGCAAATACCAAAGATCTGGGAAAGTTTTATTAAATTCTGGACAGACAGACAGACATACAGATATTTTAGAAAATTTTCATATGAAACATTTTCTGAGACTGGTTTCTGGTCCTCCAGTGTATGAAACATAAATATATCATTGAAACAGAGAGGACTTGACCAATGTATAGACAAAGCCTTTCTTTTATTTATATTGATGCTATATGTACAGTACATACAGTATATATTAGATCGTGATGCATATATGCATTTTAGAATTTTGTTACAGGTGTCAGTACAGATTTATATTTATTTATTTATTTATTTATTTATTTAAATGTTACATTGTTCATTAATAACAGGTTTGGAGGAAAGAAATAGGACAGTTGTTTTAAGTCCAGAATTATTGGCACGCTTTTAAAAAATGTGTCAAAATTGTTTTATAAAATAAACATTACACACAATTGATTACATGAATAAGTATTTGCCCCTTCCCATTTTTTGGGATATTTGTCACATTTAATGACTGAGATCAAACAAAATTTAAGATTGCGCAAAGATAACCAGAGTAAATACAAAATGCAGATTTTAAATTATTACATTTTTTAAGCATTACAAATACACACAAAAAAATAATAAATAAATGAAATAAAAATCGTGATGGGGCAAATCCCTTTTCATGGCATTGTAAAATTCCTCTAACAAAACCTAATTTTAATAAGAGCCTCTACTTTATATAATAAAATATTACTTTCACCCCTAAAATTAATTCTAAAATAAAAGTTTTTATTATCCATAAATGTTTAACCTATTACATATCTCACATATTATTATGTGTGATCATGTTCATAAAGCATGCTGATCATTCTGTAACTGTTCGCATGAATTCCAAAATATCTCAAACTTGGATAAACACTAAAAACAAGTCAGTCATAAATATAATTCCGTTTAACAGAAACAATGAACTTTGAGACACAACCACAATTATAGATTTACACCGTGTCAACTGTTGAGTGAACATGAGTTCACATCCCAACGATGCTAAAGCTGTTCAAACTCATAGCCTCATGTTACAAATAAACAGTGATAACAGACACAGTAACTTAAATTCTGCAAGCCCTAAAACATTTAAGCTCAAGACATTAATGTTGCTATATTAGCATCGTATGTCATTTTATGAATGCAATATGTACTTCATACTGTATGCGACATCAAATAAGCTAAATAAACATCTAAGTTAAATATATCAAATCAATACAGAGCTTGCTAATATGTCAATATTGGGGAGAAGAGGCACAAATATAACATACAGAGGTGACTTCATTACATCCCATGTTGACAGAGGTGTAGCTACAAGACAGGAGTACAGTCGATTAGTTGAGGAAACTAGTTTTGAAGGTAACCCTTCAGATGTCAAATGCAGAACTCCCAAAAACCTCTGATATGTAATGTACGGTCTTGTTAAAAAGTTTTTATTCTTTCCTGATTTTTATTCTTGCATATTTATCACACTTAAATGATTCAGATCATCAAATGCATTTTAATGTTACACAAAGATAAACCCGAATAAATACAAAATGCAGTTTTTAAATGATTATTTAATTTATTAAGGGAAAAACACTGTCCAAACCTGCCTGATCATATGTGAAAAAGTAATCACCCCCACCCAAGGCCTGTTTACTGCCAGACATGTTGAGTCAAGAAATCACTGAAATGGAACCTGTCTGTCAAAGTCAAGCACACACACACAAGCACATCAGGAACACACATCTTTCCAGTATGCATACTGTACATCTATCTTGTTGCTAAACTACTCATTATTTTTTGCTGCCTAACTTGTTGATTAGCTAAAGTCTCTTGTCTGTTGTTGTTGCTGTGCTGTACAATTTCAATACAAAATGTTGCATGCATGTTTAAAGTTCATTATATTACAGCAGCACCAGATGGTACTTTAGTTAGAGAAATTAAAGTTGCAATTAAAGTAGGGTTTTATGAGCTTTACATCCTCTGACAGAGCAACCAAAAGTCTGGGTCGAGGTCAGAAATGACAAACACCCCCCTCTGCAAATGGGTTCACAATATTTTCACCCTCACCATCGATGCCCCTCAAGGCTGTGTCCTGAGCCTGCTGTTGTTCTCCATGAATGTGTGGCTACCAACAGCTCCAGCTCCATCATCCAATTTGCTGATGACACAACGGTAGTCAATATGATCGTTAACAGTGATCTGTATGCCTGTAAGTAATGTCTGACTCAGCGGTTACTGGCAAATACCCTCATCCTGAATGTCAGTAACACCAAGGAGATGGTCATAGGTTTCAAGACACAACCCACTAAAAAGCTATGGGACTTGACTGACTTCAAAATTCAAATCATTGAAGAGCTTTCCTGATCACTCCACATTCAAAACACAATCAAGGGAATATAATGGCAAAGAAAATGGCAGACCATTGCATTTTACTGCCTGAGGACCTAATCCTCTGCATAGATAAGATTGTATTTTACCTTGATATTCATTCATTCATTCATCATAAACAAAAACCTTATCCTGTTTGCTTCTGTAATTCTGCCAACGCTACCTGCTGAAATCCCTTTGGCAAGGACAAAATGCATAAGTTTACCCTTTTTGAATCTATTAAAAGAAAATTGGCTTAAAGACGAAAACATATTGTAATTATCCTAGTATTATAATCATAATCAGCCATCTCCAGTACAAACTTGTGGAGATCGAAAATGCCATTAACACCCCCCCCTTCTTTTTAACCAAACCCCTCTCCCGGGCCCATTCCTGTGATGAAGACCAGATGAAACCATCTAGAATATAATTGTCTAAATATACCGCGTAATGCCAAATGACCTCTGATTAATGACATCCGCTCTGATATCGAAGTTTCAGCGCAGCTCCAGCTTGCTATCTATCAGAGATGATGTAAGTCGTGAATAAAATATGACACATTAGTGCAGGTAATATCTCACATCTTGAGGCGTAAAAATAGCCGTCTAATTGAGGAGCTCATATTATATGGTGTCAGGACAATAGGGAGAGTCTCTCAGTGACACGTCCTTCCTCCCGTCATGCGTCACTATCACGTCAAACGCTCTCATTCCACTTCTAAAGCCACCTGACCAGGTGTCGGCGAATCTGTCTTAAATTCGTAATAAAGGCCAAACGTAAGAGTATACGTAGAAGAGGTTTCATATAACAGGTCTATCCAAAGGTTTCCTGGTGTAGTGTTTTGAGGGAAGCTTTTAGAGCTTCCAGTTAGAAGGTTTCTTGTTACAGAAAAGGTTCCAATTTAAGGTATTTTAGACTTTCCTTGTGAATTGTATGATTATTTTTTCTCTGAACTCTGATTATAATCTATGCTTTCAAGCTACCATGCAAATTTCTCAGCTGATCCAATGCTCTCCAAGTTCTAACAAGCTGTCCATCTCTGTAGAAATCTGGCAAATTGGTTTGATAAGAGATTAAGATTTTTTTGGTACACATATCCCAGTTAAGAAGCTCAACCATGATACACTGCCCCTGGAGCACATAGGGTTAAGACCCTTATTCAAGGGCTCCACAGTGGCATTTTGGTGTTGCTTGGGCTTGAACTCTCAACCTTCCGGTTAGTAACCCAGAGCCTTAATCAACTGAGCCACCACTGTCCCCAAGTGTTATACAGGATGTACCAGATCTTTCAAACAACACTTCATCTTACTTCAGCGTATCAAACAGGAGTGTGATTTTACTTCATCGTTTTAGTGTGCCTGTGTACTAAATTACAAGTTAGAACTGTATATGACCAGTTTGACAGCAAAATGTGAAAAACCTTGTTTTTAGACTTTTACTCATTTTGGCCACTTTTTCCCTGGTACACAAGGTTGTCTATAACAATCATATAACATTTTCACTTCAAACAAACCAACATACTAAGACAGAGTCTCATCCGATCCAAAGATGGAAACATAAGAAGAACCAGATGTGCGGTGCAGTGCAGTGAAGAGTGTTCAGAGCTCAGTGTTGGTGAGACAAAATAGCCTTACATAAGAGGATGTACCTGCACATAAAGAACAACATCTCAGAACCAGAATCAGCAATGTACCTTCATCTGAAGGACACTCACTCTCTCACTCATTGTCTATACCGCTTACTCCTGTATTCAGGGTCGAGGGGGGCCTGGAGCCTATTCCAGGAGACTTAGGGCACAAGGCAGGGTACAGCCTGGACAGGGTGGCAATTCATTGCAGGGCACACACACATACACTCACTCACACACTACGGGCAATTTGGGAACGCCAGTTAGCCTAATCTGCAGGTCTTTGGACTGTGGGAGGAAACTGGAGTACCTGGAGGAAACCCACGAAGCACTGGGATTGATTCCCCTGGCCGGGAATCAAACCTAGACCATGGAGGTGCAAGGCGAGAGTGCTAACCACTACACCACCGTGCCACCTCATCTGAAGGACAATGGACACATATTCGAAGAAGATTATGTTCCGTTCTTGGATAGAGAGAATAGATTAGTGGAGAGAGTTATGGAAGAGGCCATGTATGTGCAAGTTATGGAAGAGGCCATGTATGTGAAATTCTTCTTTCAGTAGAGGTGGAGGTTTTAGGCAGAACCTGTCTCATTTTTTTCATGTTGCCCTTTCTTCCACCTCCAGGAAGTATGCTCCAGGATACTCTCTCTGGTCATTACACCTTAACGGCTCTGCCTAATCTTTCTCTATTACTGGTTCTTAACAACTCCCTTCCTCCCTACCCTCTAACGACTCTTCCTCCTACTTTCACCTTCTCCATTGTTCTCCATAACAAGAATGAAGGCCAGCTGACATGAATCAACTTCTAGTAAACCTCATCTGGATGACTGAAAATCTTCACAGGCAACAAAATATTTCATTTCAAAACTGCTAGATGTCCATCCTTTAGAAACTGTGAAATCTCCAAGCAACCTTCAAACAAACCACGGCTTTTCACAGCAAAAAGGTGACAAAGGAGATGTTCTCAGGTCCTGAAAACCCAATCAAATCACTTATTTCTGTCAACTGATCAGTGAAGCAAAACTACAAGGTTTGCAAAGCAGTAGTGTCAGTGTGAGTGAACAAAATGTGTTTAATGGATTTTTAGAGAATGTTGAAGCACAGGAAAATATGTTTAAATATCAGGTAAATAACAGGTATGTGTCACTGGATGTCTGTGATAACTTTAGTAAAACAAGACATTCCGTGATTTGGATGTTGTGTAAACACCACTTAACAAAACTATGTGAGATACTGTAGTGTAAGCATTGTGGTTTTTAGTTAGTTTACGGTGCAACTTTCTTCCAAATTGAAACGTCTCTTTGTTTCCTCTTGCTCAAGCCTAGGGTTAGTGGTGCATTTGGTTTAGCGCATGATACACTTATGATAGAAATATTTTCAAAAGCAAATCAATAAGAGATATACTGTAATGTTACAATGTATGAACATTGTGTACAAGAGACATTGTGCTGTGTGTGGGTAGCTGTTGGGTTCCCTGTGTCTGCTTTTGTCCGCTACTCTTGTTCTGCATTGGGATTTGATATAAAATTATGGGATCAGAGGTGTAAGTGTAGTCGGATGATTCATGTATGTACGTTATATGCGATATACCTGTACCTGATGAGGCGCTGCATTCAGCTACTGAAGTGAATATAAACCTGGTAAAAGTGGTAGAAGCTGATAAAATGCATTTATGTGTTTAGTATGATGTTTCTTATGATCTTTGTAATTCAAAAAGTGCCCGAAAAAGTGCCCAAAATCTCACCATTTTTTTTTTCCTTGATCTAATTTGCTGCCACTATTTTTGTTTGTCGTACAAAAATATCACGTGAAGTCTTTTATTGATACTAAATTGCATACATTCATGCCATTTGGCAGATGCCCTTATCCAGAGCAATTGACATTTATAGCATTATACATCCAAGCAGCCGGGGGTTAAAGGTCTTGTACAACAGTGGTAGCTTGGTGGTACTGGGGTTTAAACCTCTGATCCATAATCACACATCTTAACCACTGAAACACATCTACCCCTGCACAAACATCACTGCGGGCGCATTTATCCATTGCGAAAAAATACGGCAAATGGCATTACAGTGTTTTGTAAAATTATACATAATTCGCCCTGATATAACCAAAACAATTTTGTCATTTGTCCTTTTTTTAAACACCCTACAGGAGTGACTCAAACAAACCATGGACAAATATTCTCATCAGTTTGCAATGCTTGCCGTAAAATACAATAAAATCATTGCATTTCATTTTGTTGTCAATCTGTCCATGTTCTGGTATAACATAACTGGACTAACATAATAAAATACACATATTAAGCAGAGCAGCAACCGTTTTGAACATCAACAAAATAATTAGTCACTCAATCTTTACTGCATCTACAAAAAATAATAATAATAATTTTAAAAAATTAAATGCAACTTTCTTTCAAAGTGACTTATATAATAAATATAACAGCAGCCAAATTTTAAAGTAGTTTCAAGACTAAAGATGAAAAGGCCACACTAATGCATTGTATGCATACTGGCACTTACATAAGCATTACATAACCCATTTTTCTCAAAAGATCGTAATAAATTTATGCAGAATATATCTGCAAATAATGTACAATTTTAAAAAAAAATTATAGAGTCTTCCATGTGCAAGCGTTTCATTGCAACAAGTCCAGTAGTGTAAAACATCCACCATGTCCCAGACCACACACACACACACACCGGCATCTCCATGCTCGTCTATATGTTAGATCACGTCTGATTATTACTAGCAGGATTAGACCCAGGGAGACGTCAAAAATGGCAGGGAATTAATGCATCTGTTGATTCATGTTCAGTTGATATACATCTAGAGCCGTTCCTGAGATTACATGGTATGAGGCAGGAGTTCCCCCCGGTCATCAATCCGTCAACATGAGCTCTAGGTGTGTAAAACAGTGGCACACTCTCTATCTGTGTCTACTGTATATGTGCATGTGTTTTGTGCTCTTTTTAATCAGTGGTCAGATTAAATCCTTAAGTGTGTCTGGCTGTTTCTTAATCCTGCATGTGTATTTTCTAACAATTAGTTGGTTTAGCCTAAAAAAAACAGGATCCTGACCAGGGTGTTGCTCAGGATGAATGTATGAACACTGTACAGTAAATGTATAAAAACCTTAATGTATATGGTCTTTGCTGGTCCCACACGATTGCTTTTTTAGACCCGCATGAAAGTAAATATCTCCGGCTTGTGTGACTTTTTTGTCCCATTAGATTTAACGCATTACTTCCTATTTCAGCTAGATGCAGTAGGAATGTTTTAGAAAAGATTTTTAAGAAAAATTATGATCAGTGCACCTTATATTTATGGAATGTGGGGGGAAAAACAGAACATGGAAGAAATAGTTTTGTGATGCAGTGTGTGAAAACACAGGAAGTCTGTTTTTGTGATTCACCGTTTTCTACACGGTGGCTTACTGGCTAGCCCTGTCGCTTTGTCTGGGTTCGATTCCCACCTTGGGGACTGTATGCATGGAGTTTGGATGTTCTTCGCGTGTATGGTGGGTTTTCCTCTGAGTACAAAGACATGCAGATTAGACTAGTTGCCCCTATAGTGTGAATGAACGTGTGTGTGTGTATGTGTGTGCCCTGTGATGGACTGGCACCCCGCTTTGTGCCTTAAGTCTCCTGAGATAGGCTCCAGGCCCCCCATGACCCTGTACACAGGATAAAGCAGTATAGGCAATGAGTGAGTGAGTAAATGAGTGTTTTTTACATAAGCTCATATAACGGAGAAAACAGTGAATCACAAAAAAAAATGCTTGTGACTTTAAAAAAATGACTTTAGCTGGGGTTTCACAGACTGGGTCACATACTGTACATTGCCTGGCCTAAAATAAAAGTCGCCGTTTCAAGAAGGGTCAAATTATATTTATATATACATATGTCAAGCAAAGAAAACAACTAAGAAGATTTGAAATGATTGGAACTGAGTTAAGAACCCATCAACACATTATCAAAACCTGTAAGGTTAGCGCGAACCATCAACTTAAGTGGAAGAAATGTGGTTAGAAAATAATTATGAATGGGGATCACTTAAACACTTGGTGAAGTTGATTAATAAAAAAGATCAACAGTAAAATCAGAGATACAGTGGGGGAAATAAGTATTTGATCCCCTACAGATTTTCTAAGTTTGCCCACTTACAAAGAAATGAAGGGT
>JAQQZT010000036.1:27311094-27334962 GCA_030068275.1 Clarias platycephalus | reverse complement strand
GTGTGTGTGTGTGTGTGTGTGTGTGTGTGTGTGTGTGTGTGTGTGTGTGTGTGTGTGTGTGTGTGTGCGCGCATGCACAAACACACGGGAATCATTAAGACCACACATAGAAGATCATTTTAGTGTTTTGGGAAAACAATGCCTTGCAGCTAATGTAGTATTTATATACTTTGATATCCAATATAGGTATTTATAACATTTTTAGATCTATGGCTTTAAAAAAAATTGTGGTACCAATAAAGGTTCTGACCGAGTCCATTGAATTTCCAAAATGTGTTCTACATTAAAATCATCTGGTCTACTGTTCAAACTTGTTCAAAGACAAGCCACCTTCTTTCGCTTTTGCCATTAGAGAGGTGTACTGTTTAACACGGTTATATCTGTTCTACTGCATCTATCACTGCTCCTGGTACTGGTTTCCTGTAGTAATACTACTTTTTATGTTATATTTCTTATGTAACACTTCCACTTTTTTCTTACTGATCTTCTACTAATTTTTTTCTTGTATCTTGCGCTTATTCGTGAGTGATTCCAAACCGAATTAACTGTTATTTATTTAAAGTTAATAGTACATGTGTTTAATTTATTTATCTCAAGTTGAGGATTAGGAGCTTTGCTTACAGCCACAAATGTGGCAGTTCTGGAATTTAAACTCACAACCTTCCACGCTGAGTGAAACTGCACAACACTGCTGAGTGCCAAAAAACAACAACAACAAAAAAACAATGTTGTATCTTTTAAAAGGATAGATTAGACAAATATGAGCTAGTCTCTTTTAATCCACTAGGGGGCAAAACCTCATGGGTGCAAAATTTGCTACTGCTAAAATTACTGATGATGTCATTCTTCATTAGAAAGTTCTGCACTGAAGACTATAACCAGGTCTCTTTAGAAATGTACTAATTTAGGGATTTTATATTGGGGGAATTTTTGAAATCCTAACTATGGAACTATTTCTCCTATGTAACTCCAATAATGATAATAATAATAATAATAATAATAATAATAATAATAATAATAATAATAATAATAATATGATTAGTGCTTGAGTCCCCTGGGATAAACTCCATGCCTCCTGAAACCTGGATAAGCAGAATAGAGCATGAGTGAGTAAATAATAATAATAATAATAATAATAATAATAATAATAATAATAATAATAATAATAATAATAATAAACATGCACCAGTGGTTGATTTGGATCACCATAGACATCAAATTTTTCTTTTAGACGTACCTTCAATTTCTTTCACAATAGACCAAATCAATAAATATATGCCATGTCAGTTCATAAACAAGTAAATAATGATTAAATGCTTTGAGCTCATCTGCATTAAACTCGTTACAAATTCATATCCAGGCTCCTGCAGCTGGTGCATGCTATGATGATATTTAATTAAGAGGTGCTTTGAAAATATTTGTTAATTGTGTTTTTGCTTGATAGCTTGATAGAAAGTGTTTCATTTAACCATTTCTGAAGTTCCGATTTCCATTCCTACAAAGGTTTTCAAGGTTTAGCGGGCCGTTCCAAGTTTTAGGAGCAACCTTTGTCCAGCACTTTGTCCTAAATACACATTCTGGTTTCAGAGCGGGACTTTATTATCTAGAAGTAATTAGGCCGCCTTTTTAATAAATCCAAATTAACAGCTTTGATTAAATATTCCGCATACTTTCGGCTTAATTGAAACCCTATCCAGGAACCGGCACATAATCACTGAAATATCATTATCATGACTGAGAATAAACACAACAGTACAAGCATGTCATTTTGAGAAAAAAAAAAGGAGCAAAAAAAAGGGTGAAAATTTGCATAATTAGAAGCAGAAGTAATACTGAGCAGCCCGGCAACGAGGCACAACTGCTGTGACTATTGTCTAAAAGGGCAGCTCTTACCAATGGAAGAGCACAGAGCGGTGGTTCTTATTAACATTTTCATCTCTTCACTCACTTGGGCTTTTGTTTTTTCATTCTAATGAGAACGCTCATTAGACATGAACATGTGAATGGGGCTGATGAAATCGTCTCTGGTGTGATCGAGGTCATCCTCTGTCATTTTATCAAGCTCATCTGATATAATCTAGTGTAAGGTGTTTGTTTACTTTTACTTTCTAATTATCATTCCAATTAAATTGATTTGTAAAGTATTGGAGCTTGTGGCACTTGGAACTGAAACTCTGTATGGAACTCACATGTTATTTATGCGACACGTACAGTTATACACATATTCCTGATATCGGTCATTAATGTCCTAAATGTTCATGAGATGTCGAACATTATGACATACAGTACAACAGTCCTGCTCGGATCTTGAACGGCAGCATATAGTAAGTGCATTATTGTTTCCAAGGTAACAACAGTTTTATAGTGGATACTCTGCATTATCTAAGGTTCTTAGTAAATTGTGATGTTAACTTTAAAGAAGAATGAAGAAAAGCATACAAGTTCGGATTTATTTTCCGAATTTATTTTTCGGATTTATTTTCTACATTCTACAACAATACCGAATTTATTTTTTTTAAACTATGAAATAACACATACAGTGTTGTGAAAAAGTGTTCGTGATATGTTTCATATCATGAAACAAATTGAAATATTAGTCAAAGATAACACAAGTAAACGCATCATGCAGTTTTTAAATGAAGGTTTTTATTATTAAAACAAAATCCTGTGTGAAAAAGTATGTGCCCCCTAAACCTAATAACTGGTTGGGCCACCCTTAGCAGCTACACCTGCAATCAAGCATTTTTTCGATAACTTGCAATGATTCTGTTACAGCGCTGTGGAGGAATTTTGGCCCACTCTTCTTTGCAGAATTTTCATAATTCAGCCACATTGGAGGGTTTTCGAGCATTAACTGCCTTTTTAAGGTCATGCCACAGCAACTCAATTGGATTCAGGTCAGGACTTTGACTAGGCCACTCCAAAGTCTTCGTTTTGTTTTTCTTCAGCCATTCAGAAGTGCACTTGATGGTGTGCTTTGGATCATTGTCCTGCTGCAGAACCCAAGTTGGCTTCAGCTTGAGGTCACAAACAGATGCCCAGACATTCTCCTTCAGGATATTTTGGTACACAGCAGAATTCATGGTTCCATTTATCACAGCAAGTCTTCCACTGTATGTTCAACTGTCCAAAGGAGATTAGTGCATGTTTTGGACACAGCATTGTTTTACAATGAAATAAAAAAAAAAATCGCAAAACAAATTTAAAAATCTGGAGGTCTGTCCAAACTTTTGACTGGTACTGTATGTTTCATGATATGGTGAAATTTCCTGTATAGAGATTATTTATTTATTTATTTATTTATTATTTGACTTTATGGAAGGAGTCCATAGCGCTTTGTGAAACTCAGTGAGACTCAGATTTCTATTGCACACTGATTAGCGTATATTAAAAAATGTACAGCGCCATCTGTTGGATTTTGAGATGAACTAATGATTTTTCCAAGGTTGATTTTTCAAAGGCGTTTTTACCATTTAAATTTCTAATTCCATTTAATGTTCTCTTCCCATGGGTCGACTGTGATGAAACAAAATCTACACTATATGTTACCTCAAGCTCGGTCAAATATACCTGTGGAAATCCCATTAGAATTGGTTCAGTAGTTTTTAAGTGATGTGTGCTCAAATCAAACAGACAAACAGACAGATAAAACATCTTGATCTTCTGTCCCCCCCAAATTATTTTTTTGTAATAAATCTTTGTTTCTCTAATAGCTGCTACACTATTGCACTTATCCCCGTGTTTCACTAGTGCTTGGATACCATCAAGGTAGAAGGTTTCCTCAGCACGCCGGAGCCATGATCGGACTGCCTGCTTCATGTCTGAAACGCTGGCCTCCCAGGAACTCCATTAAAATATTTTACTGCGGCTAAGAGTCTCATCACCGTACTACACTTGAAGTCTTCTATAAACAACAATCAGTTTCACGCCTTCATTTACAATACAATTCAGCAGAACCCACAATTTGACATGAATGCCCCTTTTTATTTATATGAACGTCCTGAAATGAGTCACAGAGCCTGGCTGAAACATGAAATTAGTTCAGATTCCATTTTCAAGTCAACGGCAGGTGAAAGGTTATTAGCCCCACTGTTCAGTAAGGAAAAGATAAGTGTCCTTGTTAGTGTTGTGTCTCATGTGTACTGGAGGTTTAGAGGGATCGTGTTCGGTTCACACTGACTCATCACCGCTCCTGGCTGCTTTTATATCTTTACAGCAACTCATTACTTCAACAGGGAGCTCAAGTACAACCTACTATCACATATCGTATATACAGTATAACTGGTCTACCTCTATTAGTAAGCAATTTAAGGAAAGGCATCACCACAAAGACATTATACTGTAGCTTCTCTCCTGACTGCTATGAATAATAGCTGAAATCATAATAAGGAAACCATAACTGTGATTCAGATTGATTAGCGTGCCCATGATTACCTACGTGTGACCACCACTAAAAGCATCTACAGCAGACACATAAGAATCAGAACTGGACCAAGGACTAATGGAAGGAGGTGGCCTCATCTGATGGGCTTGTGCATTGCTTACCTGGGAAAGAGGTGGCATTGGGGCAGATTGCACTATGGGAAGAAGGTGAAGTAAGTGGAGGCAGTGTGATGCTTTGGGTAACGTTCTGCTGGTAATCTTTGGCTCCTGGCATTCACATGGATGTTACTTTGACACCTACCACCTACCTAAATATTGTTGCAGACCATGTACACCCCTCCAATGGCAATTGTCTTTTCCAGGAGGATAATGCACCCTAGCACACCGCAAAAAATAAATATATTCAGGAATGATTTGAGGAGCATGACAAAGTTCAAGGTGTTGACTCAGGTGTTGATCTACCAGCCCGATGTGTGTTTCGGCAGATGGGAGCTAATCAGAGCAAGATTAATATTTTAACAGGGCTTTCGAGTCATTATTATTGAACACATTTACATTATATTTATTATATATATAATGTATAATGTAAATACGGTGTGGCCATAGCTTTATGACACAAATCAAAATTCTCACAAGGTCTGCTGCTTCAGTGTTTTTAGATCTTCTGGATCTTTTGGTCAGATCTTTTGTATATACTATGGTACAGTATACTGAAGTATAATTACAAGTATTTCATAAGTGTTAAAGACTTTTATTGACAATTACATTAAGTTTATGCAAAAAGTCTATGTGTTCAGAGTAAAACCTTTCTTTATCTGCAGTTCATCCTGGCATGCTGTCAATCAACTTCTGGGCCACATTCTGACTGATATCAGCCAAGTCTTGCATAATCAATTGAAGCTGTAGAATTTGTCAGAATTTGTGGCGTTTTGGTTTTTTTTCTAACCATCTCATGAGGATTGACCACAAGTTCTCAATGGGATTAAAGTCTTGCCATGTTTTGTTCGCCGAGCCACTTAGTTATCATTTTTGCCTTATGGCAAGGTGTTCCATCATGCTGGAAAAGGCATTGTTCACCAAACTGTTCTTAGATGGTTGGAGGAAGTATCTTTCATATCTCTCATAAGATGTTTTCGTATCATTTTATACCATTTTGTACCATGTTTTCTTAGGCACAATTGTGCATGAGCCAACTCCGTTGGCTAAGAAGCAGCACTACATATGGCTTTTCAGAATGGCTTTATTGTTGGTATGACATAGGACTTTTACAAAAATTTACTCTTTGCATGAATCTAATGTAATTGTTAATAAAAAAGCCTTTTGAACTGCTTGTAATTATACTTCAGTATTCCATAATAACATCTGACAAAAAGATATTTGTGCCATTCTCAAAACTTTTGACCACAAGAAGATTATAGGTGAAACCAATGTAAATTTAAGACACTTAAGGAAAACCAACATTAAAATCAGCCCTGTTGTCTGTTAGAGGACTTTGAAAGCCAATATAAAACTTTTTAGAGGAAATTGTAGAGAATTAATATTCTACAACAGACTAGGCTAAAACCTATATCTAAAATAAAGCTTTTAGAATAAATATGACAATACCAGGGGGGAAAAAAACTCAACATTAATTGTCCTACCAACAATCCCGCTAATCTAGCCGCTAACAGCCCTTAACGTGATTACGAAATAAAGAGACTGAATTTCATTCCTCTTAATTGCGCACCGCTTTGGCCAGGAGACAAAATCTTTAATTGCCTTCGCTGCAGTCATCCACCAAATTAGAGTCTGATGCGTGGCTCCCACTTGGCCTTGTAATGAATTCCACCGCCTTTGTTCTGCCCACTCAACCCCCATGTGTGCTGGAGGCTTGAAATTAAATAGTAAGATTCTGTGATCATTATGCATTCTGAAAAGCAACAAGACATCATTGCAAATGTTAGTCTATGCTAGAAAAAAAAAAGAGTTGACACAACAAACACTGTAGGCTATATATTTGTTGATTTGACACGCGAAGATGTTAGCTGTGGCTCAATTTATGGAGTATTAGTCAACAAAATATTTACTGCGTTGCAAAAGTGCACAGTTGCTACGGTGATACTGAAAATACACAGTGAATAAATGAAAATCACATGGCAGAAAATGTCATTCATTTAAGAACCTGATACGTAAAACGTGTGTTACTGGTAGCTCTTAGCACCTTGACTTTATATAGATGCTATTATCTTACAATTGTTTGCTGGACATCAATAGGGAGAGGAAAAAATTGCTGTCTAGCTAACGTTACCTGTACATTATCTCCAAAAATCACACGAGCTGCAACCAACATAGTGTCATTGCAGCAATATGGAGTAAATAATAGACTTGTTTGTTTCAGCATTAACCAGAAATTAAGTTAAATTAAGCAACTGCGGTCATTAGCACTTGATGTTAACTTACTAATTTAACTAGCATGTACTACTACTGTAAGTCCACATCATTGACGTTTAACGAGTTTGTAGAAATAGTTAAAAGGTTAAAGCTCAAAATAATCTGATTAGCTTTAATGTAATCATTGATTGATATTATTATTATTTCAGGTTTAAGGCCACGTACATGTCAAAAAAGTTAATTGGATAAAGATTAAGTTTTACCCTAAAATGACTTCATTAAAATTCACTTATAGCACTTCAGTGCTGTTATTGCAACAGTGAAAATATGAACTAATCCCAGTAACAATAGTCAGTTTATCTTCTCTAATTAATATCTATTGGTGTTTGTTTACATTGAGCAAGTAACTTATAAGTAACTTATTTTAAAGTAGATTATTAAATCCGCCACATAACTGTTCATCACTTTTTCTCAACATATTGATTTCACTTATGGTGCAGGTTAAACTTCAGGAAGATATCTCAGTACTGCAAAAGTTTCAATAAATTCTGTCCAGCGGTCAATTTAAGACGCGTCCACAGTTTTGATGCACGCGCAGTACACTGTCAAAACTTCCAGTTCAGTTACATTCAGTAATCTGGCACATAACTGCTCATAACTTTACTATCTTATTTGATTTCGTTTATGGTACAGGTTTAACTTCAGGTGAATACCAAAGTACTAGCAAAGTTTACAGACAGACATACAGACTGGTTTCGTGTCCTCCAATGTATGTAACATAAAGATATCGTTGAAAGAGCAAGTTCTAACCAATGCACAGATAAAACCTTTCTTTTATTTATATAGATTCAGCAAAGGACAGCTCAAAAACCAGAATGCCTGGTTTAATGCTGATGTAAGGGACAAACATAGAGTTCAAACTACAGCCTACAATTCCAGGGACTTGGTGGGATACAGGAAAGCGAGGTCCGACCTTAAGGGGACCATCAGGAATGGAAAGAGAGGCTGCAGAGACGAGATTGTGCCGAACTAGCAAGGATCTCAAGCAGATGTGGAATGGTTTGCGCTTTATCACAGACTACAAAAGTGGGACAATCTGCCAGGAGGGACTATCTGTCTCACTGGCTGATGAGCTGAACACCTTTCCCGCACTGGTGGACTGCAACAGCTATGACCTAACCATATCATTGCCTGATGTAATCAGATCCTTCAGTACAGTCGGCTGATGCAAGTTATTGGGTTCTGATGCCACAAAGATTTCTTTAATTTCACACTAGGTCTTTCCATGATTCCCACATGCCTCAAGAAGCCCACTGTTGTCCTTGCCTCTAAGATGCCTGCAGCTCTAGCCTCTACAGTATATAAATAAAAGAAAAGTCTGTATATTGGTTATAACTCACTCTTTCAGTGACATCTTTACGTTTCATACACTAGAAGACCTGAAACCAGTCTCAAAAAGTTTTCTGTCTGGATGTCTCTCTGTATGTTTGTCCAGCCAGATTTGGTCACAACATCACGCTGGAAAGAATTATATGAAACTTTGCTAGTACTTTGATATTCGTCTGAAGTTAAACCTGTGCCATAAATGAGTTGAGTAGAAGTAAGTTTTGACAGCATACTGCGCATGTCTTAAATCAACCGCTGGACAGAATTTAACAGCATGGTGTGTTTGAGCAGCTAGTCGATCTCTATATCTACTGTATACCTCCCTTCTGGTCCATAATGGATCCTCTCCAATTTGTATACCGTGAAAACAGCTCAGCCGGCGACACCACTGCTCTGGCAATGCACAGTGTCCTCACACATCTGGATAAACACCAACATGATGTTCATCGCCTAAAGTTCTGGCTTTAACGCCATCATTGCATCCATTTGCATCAATGCAAAACTAGAGAAAAGATTGAACACTCATCTAAACAACTGGATTTCGGGCTTTCTGGCAAGCAGACCCCAAGTGGTGAAAATCTGTGAATGCAGCTCCTCCACACTGTCTCTGAACACATGGATCTCCAAAGGGATGCATTCTCAACCTCCTCCTGTATTCCCTGTTTACTCATAACTCATGCACCTGACCAAGTCCCTTTACACAAAGACAGAGGTGAAATCTGCTTGTCAGCGAATTTCCTTCCTGCAGGGATTTAGTAAATTTGGTTTCTTCCCCCAAATACTCACAGACATCCACAAATACTACCTAGGGAGCATTGTGACTGGGTGCATGACTCCCTGGTTTGGCTGACTCATTATGGAACTCATTAGTAGCAGTTTCCCAGACTTACATCCATCCATCCATACACAATGTCTGAGAAAGGCTCTCCGAATCAGCACAGACCGCAATCACCAGACTGCCACGGCGTCCAATCCAAATCCATTAGGCTGAAGAACAGTTTCTACCTGCAGGCCATCAGGATCCTGAATAAACAATAATCTAGTCATTACTCCTTTTCCAATCTTTCATTCATTCTTTCACCTCACAGACAGCTCATGAACAATCTCATCGCATGTTTCAGTCACTTTTGGGCGTGCTGCAATATTTTCAAGGGCGGTATTACCACTATAGTACCACTATAGAGTCAAGCCTCTTTATTACACACCTCACACACTTCTACATTTAATATAATCCTGGCTAACAATTTTAGATTTACATTCTAAGAATGGACTCTTGTTCACATACTCTGACTGCACATATTCCAGTTTCTACAGTGAGCATGCAAATCATACATATTAATATATTTGCATATTTTACATATACACTGTAGTAGATCTGTCTACGTGCCGTCTGGCACATTAGTCAACGGGTATACATATATATCCATATATATATATATATATATATGGTATACATATATATATATACAGTATATATCCTTTATTTCTGTGGCAGTTATTTACAGGGTCGGGTTGCCAGCTCAGCACCTGATTGTATCTGAGCACTTGGGGATGAATTACCTAGCTCCATACCATACCATCTTACCATTATATATATATATGGAAGGGTTTGGACAATGAAACTGAAACGCCTGGTTTTAGACCACAATAATTCATTATAATTCAGGGATTTTGAGCCATTCTTCAATTAACAATTGTAAAACACCTGGGACACAGAGTGATACATGTACTGTAGTTAAATGTCCCAGTGATGTTACCATCCATTGTCACCTCTCATGGAATGCCTCTCGTCGAATGAAGTTGCTTGGGCGAAACTAACTGCTGTATACGAGGGAATTAAAACATTTCAGGATGTTTTGCTTTTGGAAAATAATCACTTTACAATGGTAACAATAACTGTATATCTCATCATATGACATACGGGTAGCTTAGTGGTTAAGGCATTTGACTACTAATCAGGAGGTCCCAGGTTAAGACTCCAGCACCACCAAGTTACGACTGTAGGGCCCTTGAGCAAGGACCTTAACCCTCAATTGCTCAGATGTTAAAAAGAAGAGATAAAATGTACAGTATGTCGCTCTGGATTAAGGCGTCTGCAAGAGGATCAAATGTAAACGTCATCACGTCTTTGTTGATTATTTTATAAATTGTAGTACAAGGGGCAAAGCAGGAAGCTAAAGCTAAATGGGTTAAGAAAAAATATTTTTTCATGTTTACTATCAGATAGTAAGTATTAGTATCACTCACTCACTCGTCGTCTATACCGCTTTATCCTGTATTCAGGGTCTGGAGACTTCGCAGGGCGTTTTTTCATCACAGTTCCCGGTTTGACTTGAATTCCCGTATATTTTCATTAATTCAATCAAAAACAAGAAAACATAAAGACATAAAATGTCTAATAATGTATACTGTCTGATTCCTATATATCTGTATCTGTATCATAGCACAAATGGAGAAAAGGTGGCACTGTGAATCACCCAAGGCTTTTGAATTTAGGTTATCGACTAGTCAGTTAATAATTTATATTTGTACAAAAATGAGCCTTTTTTTATTTCTTTGTGATTTGTACTATATTGTAAAATGCCCATATCACCAAAAATAAAAAGGTTTTACGAAATCAGAAGTTTTCTTGTATTTGTTGCTTTTCCTGAAGAAGAAGAATACAGACCTTGTTCCTCTCAAAGAATTTTGAAAAATCAGGTTTTCACAGTTTTCAGTTAAAAATGTATTGTTAAATTAGTTGTAAAACTGAAAGTAGAATGACTTCAAAGAAGATAATTACTGTTCATGTTTATAACTGGTGTATAATAATAATAATAATAATAATAATAATAATAATAATAATAATAATAATAATATTGAATGCAATTTTTTTGTTCCATGGTTTTAACAGACCTGACTAAGGACCTAGATGAACTCCCTTAGAAGGCACCCACCGGACTGATGGATCCCAGGAGGCAGACTGAGATGTTTACTGAACTAATAGCTCCTCTTACAGTATATGGCTAATTACTGTTCAAGGAATTAAAGCAAACAGAATGTAAGAAATCACGCGTCAGCCAATTGTATCATGCTACATCTTTGATACGCCGCATGCCTTTGCTTTTCTACATGAGGTTCATATCGCTGTCCAAGCTGGAAAAAAGTCATCATGTGCAGAGTGGAGTAGAGAAATAATCACACTTAGATACTTCTGAAGTTATCACAAGTCTGAATCATTAATTAGTGTGTTTATTGCTGCACTGGAAATATGTTGTATAGGTGTGTACAGTAGCAGAAGATTTCTGGTTGTTTCACAGAAGTGCATTAGTTACTTAAGTCGCTATAATCTATAGCAGATAAAAAATTCTTCAAAACTTATAATCATTTACTTTACAGTGTGTTAGAGTGTACTGTATAGTTTACTGAGTAAGCAAATTAAATAATTAAGAAATGCAAGATTGTTTAGTAGTTAAAGAACAAAATGTGCTTTTTGGTTATTAAATCTAAATAGATTTTTAAAAGTATTTAGGTGAATGAACTTCTTAAATGTTTCAAGAACGATATTATTAAACAACTTACTCAATAATATGCAGGTTAAAAGTTCACAGAAGCAGAACTAATATTCCCTGGATGGGTATGCCACACAAGATTTCACACCACATTCTCAGACTAATGATTAGAAACGTAAAAGTGACCAAAGCAGGAAGAACAGTTTCACGGAAAACAATTAGCAGTGAATTGCACCGCATTTATCTCCATTTCTAGACCTCATGCAAAATCTCTGTGCTTAAAAAGAAATATAACACAATACAAGAAGGAGCAAAAGGAGAACTCTTCAGCAATAATTCAGCTTGTCAAGTGAAGGATGAAGGTGGGAACAAGATGATAATATGCTGCTTTTATGCAAATAGTTCTGGAAGAATACACTCACTCTCAGTTACTCATTCTCTACACCGGTTTATCCAGTATACAAGGTCATGGATGACCTGGAGCCTATCCCAGGAGACTTTTGCAGGGCACACACACACATACACATACACGCATACAAGGCGACAATGCTAACTACTGAGCCACCGTGCCACCTGGGAATAATATACAGTACTCACTCACTCATCATCTATACCGCTCAATGCTGTATTCAGGGTCGCTGGAGTCTATGCCAGGAAACTTTGGGCACGAGACGGGGTACACCCTGGACACACATACACACACCCCCACACTCATTCACACACTCAGGGCAATTTGGGAACGCCAGTTAGCCTAATCTGCATGTCTTTGGACTGTGGGAGGAAAACGGGGTACCCGGAGGAAACCCACCATGGGGAGAACATGCAAACTCCATGCACACATGGAGTCGAACCCTGGGAATCGAACCCGGACCCTGGAGGTGCAAGGCGACACTACACCACTGTGCCGCCTTGGAACAACATACATCTTTGAAAAGATTTTTCAACAAGACAATGACAGCGACATACGGCCAAAGTAACTCAAGAAGACACTGCTAGGTCGAGGCAATCTCCTGACTTGAGTCCAGTTAAAGTATTTAAAAGTGATTTTGACATTTAAAAGTGCATTAGAGGGATCCTCATAAGGTTGGGGAATTGAAGTTGATTTGTCAAGAGGAATGGGCCAAATTGAAATGCAATTCTGCACCAAGCGAAATATTACTTATAGTCAACATATTGAAGCTGTAACTGCCAACAACAGCTTTGCAAATAAAGTACTAGTGAGATTATGTCATGGTGTCCTGCATACTTTACCAGCTGCTTTAGCTACGACTTTATGTCTTTTTTTTTTAAAAAGCTAAAGTTTTGTATTCCCCCTTGACTATATGTCATAAATACAGCGTGATACTATTGTTCAGAGGATGATGAGAGCATGACTGCATTCTGTTGGGGTTTTCAAGCACCTGAGCACAATCTCAGGAGACACATCATGGTCTGGAGGGAAAATATGTTTAGCAGAGTTTCTGTTTAGTTTCAGTCGTCTCACTTTGAAAACAAACCCAATGAATCCCAAGAAAGCCTTCCATAACACACAAACAGGAGAGACCAGCAATAAACCTGAAAGACTATAAACTTTATCGGCAATCTAAAGTTTTAAACAGATTTATGAATTTATGAATATTTATGCGACTTTCTGCTAGGACATTCTGCCCTACTTTACTGCAGAATTTTAACCCTTACTTGTTCCAACTGTGTCCCCATGTCACCTACTTTACCCAACAGTCCCCCATTTTTTTTTTTATTGCTATCCCAGTTTACCCTACATTCCTCCAATTTACTTTACAAAACTTTACCCTGCTGTGTCAATTTTACCCTACTGTCTGCACCTTAGTCTAACACCCATAGTTACCCTAATCTCCCCCAATTTATTATACCGTGTCCCCACTTTACCCTACATTTCCCAATTCACTCTACAATGTCCTTATCTTACAGTACCCCAATTAGTGTTCCCACACTACCCCACACTCCCCCAATTTAATCAACCTTGTCCCAACCCTCACCCAATTTACCCTACCCTGTCCCCACTCTACCGCACCATCACTTAATTACTCTAATTACTTAATTAAACTTAATTTACTCTACTGTGTCCCCACTTTACACTACAGTACTCCAATTAACACTAACGATACCCCACAGTCCCCTAATTTACTCTATCGTGTCCACCCCTACAGTCCTCCAATCCTACCCTGTCCCCACTTTACCTTAAAGTTTACTCTACTGTGTCCTCAATTTACCCTACAGCCCCCCAATTTACTCTACTATGTTCCCACTTTAGCCTACAATACCATACATTACTCTACCGTGTCCCCACTTTACCTTAAACTCCTCCAACTTATTCTACCGTGTCCCCATTTTACCATATTTTGCTCAATTCTCTCTACTGTGTCCCCACTTTGATACACATTACCCCAATTTCCACACAGTTCTCTAATTTACTCTACCATGTCCCCAATTTGCCTAACAGGCCACCCAATTCAATCTGAGTCCCCAGTCACTTTAACCTACAGTCCCCCAAAAATCTCTCCTGTGTCCTCACTTTGCTCTAAAATCCCTAACATTCCCACATTAACATATTATCTTAACACTTTACTCTCACCCATTTTAGCATATTTTACCCAACTTTACCCTTTTGTCATTCAATTTACCATCGTTTTCTCTACTCCTATGCCCCCACTACCCTACTATACCACCACGTCTTATAATCCACCCTGTTGTTCTTCACTAGGTCTCCTCACTACTGCCCTGTCTCCTACTCCACTTCACTCGGTGGTGGCTCAGTGTGTTAAAGCTCTGCATTACTGATCAGAAAGCCAGCAGTTCGAGCCCCAGAGCAAGGCACTTAACCCTGTCTGCCCCCTGCACTCTGACCCCAGCCTACTAACAAGAAGGTGGGATATGCAAAGAATTTCACTGTGCATTAATGTACTGTATATGTGACGAATAAAGGAATAAACTGGAGTCTCCAGTCCATCTTCTGTACATCTGACTCTCCCTGACCCTCTCCCACTCTCTCTCTCTCTCTTTCTCTCAGGGTTGGGTGATTTAATGTTGACTTGCCTTGCCTGGTGTTGAGATTGGTCTCGGTGATGATCTGTCCCCCTGTGTGTCCTGTGTGTTTGCTCAGGACTGGCCGCTGCTCCATGTCCCTCTCCTCCTCCTCCTCCTCCTTCTGCACCGCTGCCACTTTGTGCCGGGAGAGCACGGAGGACACGGTACCCATGGAGAGGTCGCAGAAATCCACGCAACAACATGAGAAAAAAAACACACACAGCGAAGGAAAAGGAGGAAAGCACTTGTGTATCCCTTTTACAAAGTATCACTAATGAAGCTCTTCTCGCACAGAGAATACACACCTCTTCTGAAACTCCATGCCCACTGGGGACCGGGTGTTATTCATTGACCACTGGGTGGCAGTGTGGGGACTGTGAGTCAAGATATACAGGTCTCATCATGTTTATTTTTCTTTAATGACTTTTAATGAAGGAAAAGGAACTTTAAAAAAAGAAACACTTTTCAGTGTTGAATAACGTCTACTCCAATAAGAAAAAAATATTATAGTAAATATGACAGTTTACTTCAGTATAGTGTAGAAACCTACAGTATACTTTTGTACAGCAATTATTATTAGTGAACTATTGTATTTTTTTATCTCATTACAAGGAAAATTTACATATTATGTTGCAGATTTACTTATATTTTAAATGTAAATGGTTCAATGGTTCATGATATCACACATTGTACTGGCTTTTCATATATTATCGTACTACATTATTCCTACATTATATGGACAATAGTATTTATTAATTATTTATTAATTATTAAAGTAAGGTGTTTCAATCAGGCCCCTTATCCCCAGTGAAGGGCAATCTTAATGCTTCAGCACACCATCTTGGACAATGCTATGCTTCCAACTTTGTGGCGACAGTTTGGAGAAGACCCTTTTGTATTCAAATGTGAACGTGTATGAATCAAAATGATAAGACTGTCCCTGATGAGCAAGCCGAGGACGACGGTGACAGTGGCAAGGAAAAACTCCCTGAGATGGTAATAGGAAGAAACCTTGAGAGGAACCAGACTCAACAGGCAACCCGTCCTCATCTGGGTGATAACGGATAGCAGGGATTGATCTGCAGTCATACTGTGTGAGGCTGGAAGTTCAGTATAAGAAGAGATGTGTTTAAATTAAAATGGAGTCCAGGTCATTCCTGGAGGTTCGGGTAGACTGTAGGAAACTCCAGTCCTGAACTATCAAGCGACTGAAGTCACAAGTCCTAGAGAACAGCTGTCTGCATCAGCCGAGGACAGGACCGTCTTCATGGAAAAGTGGAACCGTCCCCAGGCATCCCAGGCAGGCCACAAGGGGCATCCATGGTTCTAGTGAGGACTCTCGCTGCTGCATTCTGGACTAACTGAAGCTTGCTTATGCACATAGTTGAACAACAGCCCTGCACACATTGCTCACCTTTAGTAAACTGTTTTTTCTCATCTGGTTTTGCTGAGACGTATAACTGTGTGTCGTCAGCATAACAATGAAAACTAATACCATTCTTCTGAATTATGTTGCCCAGAGGAAGCATGTACTGTAAAGGGGAAAAGCAGTGGGCCTAAAACTGAACCCTGTGGAACACCAAACTCCACTTGAGACCATGGTCACCATTTAAAGCTACAAACTAATAATCTACACAAGAGGGCCGTTCCCTTAATTCCTACTACATTTTCTAATCTTTGAAGAAGAATACTATGATCAATAGTGTCAAAAGCTGCACTGAGGTCGAGTAACACAAGTACAGTGACGCAACCCTGAAGAGGCCAATAGGAGATTATTTACTACTTTAACAAGTGCTGTATCTGTGCTGTGATGAGGCCTAAAACCTGACTGATTCAGTTCATGTATGCTGTTTTTATGTGGATATGAACATACTGTAGCTGCTGTGTTACTATCTACAGGTATTCCTGAATCTTAGCGATAAAGGGGAGGTTTGATATCGGCCTGTAATTGGAAAGCTGACAGGGGTCGAGGTCAGGTTTCTTGATTAGCAGTTTAATAACTGCTAATTTAAATGATTTGGGAACATACCCACTGCTGAGTGAACAGTTATTATTATTTTCAACAGGGGTTCTGTTATTGCTCTAACTATCTGCTTGAGAAAATGTGTCGGTATAGGATCTGATTCACAGGTTGACGATTTTGAAGAAGAGATGAGTGAAATTAGTTCACTCTCTTCAAGGGGAGTAAAGTATTCTAGGTTCTGATGTGCTGTGGTTAGTTTATCATCTGTATCACTTAAATTGTCTGGTTTCAAAGGCTGAAATTTTTGCCTAATATTTATGATTTTGTTATTGAAAAAGCAATGTACAACTAATTTTGCAGTTTTAATGAACTAGGATTAGGATATATTTAGCAGTTTGAATAAAAATTAGAATATATATATAAAGGTCAGTGGCAAAGGCTCCTCTTCTTCTTTTCCCTGGGAATCCTCAATGTTTCATCTTTGGGTAGGTTTTATTTTTTTTCTCCACAACCATGTGACTTGTACTACTATTATATAATGGATTATATACACAAAATTCCTATTTAAATCCTGTTGTCAGTTTCTCCATAAAAAATTCTGTTAAATAATCACTATTTAGGACTTTAATATGATATAGGCATCATCTGCTGATATGATTAAATAGCATAATACATCGTCTAATTGATTTGATCAAAACCTGTATTTATAAAGATGTGCTCAGTATTTTATAATTTATTATTTATTCTCACATCATGTCGAAGAATCCAGTAATAATGCTTCGAGTTTGACGACGTTGCCTTGGCAACCATCTGAGTTTGCAGCACTCAAACAAAACTCCAGCTGGTGTTTATTAAAATCACAGTGAGCTGCAGTCATTTCCATTTTCTCACAAAAGTCTCCACATTCGGTTAGGAGCAACATCAGAAGACTGAACCTTACGGGATTCTAGCAATATGTTCGTTGTGTTTATTTTTATTTAATTTTATGTGTTTATTTTAAATGTTTTTTTCCCCTTTTAACCAAAATGAGCAAAAACAAACCACACTGAAATATGTTGCAGGTTTTTTTTTTTTTTCATCAGAACATGATGCTCAGAGAAACGAGAAGAGAAAGTTACAAATGCATAAAAAAAGATTTGGATGGCTTGGATGGCTTTGATCACAATATTGCTGATCAGAACAGAACAGAACTCTTACACACACCCAGTCCATGAAGCAACAATGCAATTTATTAAAATATATTATTACACCAAAACCTTTGATATTTGTAGATTTACCAACTGACAATTTGTCAAATCAGTTTCATTGAACACATATACCAGAAATTATTGCTTTAATTATTTCAGAAGTCACATCATCTTGTATAATAACAGGTATTATTACATAATGAAACAAATAAAGTCTTAATTAAAGAAAACATCCAGACATCATAAACGCATTTAGATTCAGGTGGTTTCCTGTGAGATGAATGAGTTATTAGACTACTTCTTTGGTGTAAGTTTTAATATCATAAATAGTAAATAGATTAAGAATATGTATATACTTTAATCATAACTACAATTACAGTATCATATCAATGTACACAGCAGCCTATTGAGACGATCCTTGCAAAAAGTAGTGGATTAGATATCTGAGGGGAAAAACTATTAATATCGTTCTGAATCCATAACAAATAGAACAAAGTTGGATTTGGAAAAGAAATGTTTACATTTACAGTTTTCCTTTATTTTTCCGTATACTTTGTAGCTCATACTGTATATTATTCTAAGAAGATTGTGATTATCATGGTTATGGCCGTGTCAGAAACCTCATCGGAAGCACCGGTGCCTTTACTACTAACACACACCATGTTCGAGGATTTATGAATGACCGATCAGACCGTTCGCTTGTACACCGCGTTGAGGTTTGAAGTTTTTCAGCTGCTCCATGAACCCTGGGTTCGGACACGACGGTGGCCTCGATGACTTCACCTGACAAAATGCGTCATCGAATGACTGGCCTTCTCTCCACATCAGGTATCCGATGACCACAGAGACTGACCGTGACACACCGCCGTTACAGTGGACGAGCACTACGCCTTTCTGTTAGGAGGACATTACAGAATAAAGTTGGAGTGTTATACAGCTTCATCATTTCTGAATACTTGTTCTTATTCATGATTGGATTAGATAGAAGATTAGATTGTGATTGTTGTGGTTAGGACCATGTCAGAAACTTTATCTGAAGCTCTTTTGATTTGTGCCACAAGGAATGAGACAATATAATGGAAAGAACCATTATATTTTCCAAGCAGGTTCGATTCCTGCTTCAGGTCTGTGTGCATGTTCCCCATGTGCTTGGTGGGTTTCCAAGGCGTTTTTTTTCTCACAATCCAAAGACATGCAGATTAGGCTAACTGGCGTTCCCAAATTCACTGTAGTGTGTACGGGTGTGTGCGCTGTGATGGATTAGCACTCCGTCCCACCTCGTACTCTACGTCTCCTGGGAAAGGTCCCGTGATATCGGGATATCGTCTAACATGAATGTAGACCTGTTACAGTTTCATCTGAGCCACTTCTTAAATGGTGAACATGGTGCGATGCGTGTTTTTTAAATAGTGATTTACATGTTTTATTAGATTGTGAAGCCAAACATTTAATGTGTGTTAGCTTTTTGGCTGCTCCGGTCAAAGGGGTCGCCATAGCAGACCATCCGCTCAGCATACAACTTGGCACAGGTTTTATGCCACATGCCCTTCCTGGCACAACCCTCCCATTTTATCTGGGCTTTGGACCAGAACTGCATCCAGTGGCTGAGGTTTGGGCGTTGTCTGGGACTCAAACCCAAGCATACATTTATTATAATTTCTATTCATTTGGGTTAATAAAAGCTACCTTCAGGTCTGTGTGCATGGAGTTTGCATGGCCGCCTTGAGCTTGGTGGGTTTCTTCTGGTGTCTTCCCATTGGATTGTGGGATGAAACCCTCCAAGAACGGGGAGAATGTGAAAACTCCACCTGAAGGCAGGACTTGAGTCTGGAGATGCGACCAAGCCACCGGAGCTAACCACTAATGCCAAATATTCAGATAACAATAAATATTTTTTAATAATTGGATTTAAACCAGGTGGTGTAGTGGTTAGCACCGTCACCTTGCACCTCCAGGGTCCAGGTTCGATTCCCGTCTCTATGTGCATGGAGTTTGCATGTTCTCCCCGTGCTTGGTGAGTTTCCTCCTGGTAATCCGGTTTTCTCCCACAGTCCAAAGATATGCAGGTTAGGCTAATTGGCGTTCCCAAATTTCCCATAGTGTGTGAATGAGTGTGTGAGTGTGTGTATGTCTGTGTTTGCCCTGCGATGGATTGGCACCTTGTCCAGTGTGTACCCCATCTCGTGCCCTAAGTTTCCTGCGATAGGTTGCAGGTCCCTGCGACCCTGAATACAGGATAAAGCGGTATAGACGATGAGTGAGTGAGAGTGAGTGGATTTAGACCTTCTTCTCATTTGCATACTATTGAATTAGTCTAAATTGTATTAATTGTTAACTGTCTCGTAATTTTATGTGACATTTCACTTATTAACAGATTTGTGTGTGTGTGTTTAAAGACAAGTACTTGGTTTAATTGGGGGCATTGGTGGCTCAGTGGTAGGTTTCTCGTCTGCCATTAGGAAGGCATGGGTTCGATTCCCACGCAATGCCCAAACCTCAGACATCGGATGCAGCGCCGGTCCAAAGACGGGATAATAATGGGAGGGTTGCGTCTGGAAAGGCATAAAGTGTAAAACCTGTGCCAAGTTGTTGTGCGGTTCAGATGGTCTACTGTCGCGCCCCCTCGATGGGAGACAGGTTATTCATCATACCTAAATCTATTTAAAAATTTCTGTGCTATGCCCCAAACAGTTGTACTGTAATTCTCCTGCACATTATTTTTTTGTCTCTGATCCTCCCTCTTTGGTCTTCCTGTTCACTCACCCCTATCTTGACTTTCTGACTTGACAACATAAGTCATCAGGTTTAAATGCCGTCCCATCCGTGGACGTGAGGGACAAACAAACCTGAGTGCTCATCTTTCCTGCATCCAGGGATATCACTTACACATTATAACGTGCTTTATCATGCTTCATGTAACAAATACGAGGCTAATCACTCTTCATGGCACAATTACAAGGTGTAAGGTGAAGGAATGAAAGTTTGGCAGTCGAATGGGAGCACGGCTTGATTAGCGTGGCTCGAGTCACTCTGTTTTGTGCTTTACATGCTCGTTTTACACCGGATTGGAAACTTATTTCCAGTGGCCGTTGTAATCATAAACCCTTTCATGAATTTTGCCTCATGTGGCAGTGTCAGGTTAAGGGTGAGCGGCGCTACTATTTGGTAAAGAGGTTGTATGGCCGACTATGGCCCTGGCAGCGATATGATCTTTCTACAACGGCGTCAATAATGCATGGCGAAAACTCGCCGTCTATTATTAAGGCCGCTGCTGGTGAGGTTAAGAGCCATGTGCTATTGTCCTGACTGTCCCGTATCAGATAAGCTGTAAAATCGACACTCAGGAAATTACTTTGGCAAAATGTAATATCCTAATTACACTCAGACTTTTGTTATCTACCAAGTGTTGTATTCTCTTCAACCATAAATCTGCCATTGGTGATATGTGTGTGAGTTAAAGCACTTACCTCCGCCTTGACCTGGTCTATGAACAGCCCACACTCATGCAGGTGTGAGATGATGTCAGCGTCAGGCAGATCCAGAATGCTCAGGGTTTTATAGACGAAGAGATCCGGGAAAGTGTTTTCGACACCGTACGCCACATTCAGTATATGAGTGACCTGAAATCAATGGGAATAAAATCTTTTTTAAAAAGTAGACCATATATGTCAATTATGTAAAAAGAGAGTGTGTTAAATATTTACTTTTCATGGAGAGGTTATTGTAAGGTATTAATAATAATAATAATAATAATAATAATAATCAGAATCAGAATCAGGAAGAGCTTTATTGCCAAGTACGTTTGCACATATAAGATAATAATACAGTAATTATACTAAAAGAAAGATGATACCTGGTATTTCTTTAAAGTTCCAAAGTCATGAGCAGCATCCTGAGAACCTGTAAATGTTTACAGCACACACATCAAAATCACTTCTTTTATTTTATATTTTCTTATATTTTTCCAAGAAATATTGCATATGAATTTTATTGAAAATACTATTCAAATGTCATTCCTATTTATCAGTCTAACAATTTTAATATACATACAGTAAGAGGCAACAAAATAATATATTTGTATTTTAATCACACCTAGAGCTCAGGTTATTAACAACGTGAATTTTCTTTGCATGTTCCTCCAGGTTCTCTGTTTTTCTCCCACCATTTACAAACAAGCCAGCAGGCCAGAATAAATGACCCCTAAATCTGAATTAGTGTACAGTATGACTGTGGCATTAGACTGACATCCCATCTAATGTTTGTTCTCACCTCACTCACTGAATAGGCTCTGCATCAACCACAAGCCGGACAAAGATACAGAGTAATTATGCTATATATTTCTGCATATTATTTTGCAAAAGTATTAGCATATGTGAAGAAATTCTATAAAGCGAAGATGCGACGTGGTTTGCTCTTTAAATCATGTTGCTTTTTTTTTTTTTAATCTTTCAGAGCACTTCACTCTGTCAGAAAGGGTCTATTTAGGTGATTTCTTGATTCGAAAGGTCTGGCAGTAATCTGGCGTGGGTGTGGCAAGTGAATTTTTTTGTACTCAACTTTTCAAAAATCACAGTTCATTCATGAGTTAGCAATGGGGGCAATTACTTATTTACATAGAGGCAGTTAAGTTTGGGCATTTTTTCCCCTTACTTAATGTATTTACGTGGGTTATCTTTGTGTTAAAAATTAAAACTAGTTTGATGATTAGAATCATCATTAAGTGATATCGAAAAAAGAAATTCAGGAAGAGGTTAATACTTTTTCATAGCACTGTATATTGACGTATTAATCGAGATACCTATAATAATAATAATAATAATAATAATAATAATAATAATATAGACAGGTTAAAATTAATATAAAGTAGAATTATACCATAATATACTATACTGTAGTCTGTACATGTAGTCTGGTGTTAAACAGTGTATTATTCAATAGCTAGTTCTGGCCGAGTAATCTGATTGGACGAGAGGCATTGACCACTGATATAGTGCGTAACAGAACTGGGACATTTAAATATACGTATCTCTCCTCGTCACACGTGTTCTACAAAAGTTCATTACGTTAACTGGGTGAAAGTAGGTACAGTCTGCAGTCCTGGAAAGAGGAGAGAGCAGCTGTTTGCCAAAACCCACATTTAAAACCAGTCACAGAAGCACTTTCAGCTAGAAAAAAACACCTGATAACGTTCTGTCATCTGAAACATCACTTTGTCTTCTTAGTAACTGCTCAGGTCTGAATTACCTCTAAACCATCCGTGATGTTCTGTTCGCAGCTAACGCGAGCTACAAAGCTAACTATGTTTGGGATTAAACCCTGCAACCCTGGAAGTTGACTGATAATCTAAGTTGGATATATATAGAGTAAATCTTGTATGTTTCTCAGACTGTCAACCTCTATGGTTTATTCTCCTCACTTTTTGCTTACGTAGTACTGATAAGAATTTAAAACTACTTTTACCCCTGTTAATTCTACCAACTGTTGGTCGGCAGTTCCACCAGTCATTGTTAGTTAGTGCAAACAGTCACAGAAGTGCTGGTTAAATAAACAATCAAATCATAATCTATTCACAACCGCATCTTAGCGATGCTGATATTCAGCCTAACAGCACTCCCGCTCATTGCTTAAGGATATTATGCATTAAGATTACCGCTAAAATTACACAGGCCAGATTAGTGCTATACAATATATATAGTATACTGTAGCATTATGAATATATAGTATGAATATATACCAAACTATAGATACAAATTGTATAGAGCAGTGTTTTACATCTTGTTATTTCTACAACCAGTATTAGCACACATTTAGATTAGAAAAGGAAGAAATATGGCCAGAAACTAAAATGCTTGGTGAAGTTACATTAAACAAGTCAACAATAGAAATCACAGCTATGATTAATTACAAAGTTAAAAGCATTTACACACACACACACACACACACACACACATACACACACACACACATACACACACACACACACACACCTACACACACACACACACACACACACACACACACACACACACACACACACACACAC
>JAQQZT010000036.1:27300147-27310759 GCA_030068275.1 Clarias platycephalus | reverse complement strand
CACACACACACACACACACACACACACACACACACACACACACACACACACACACACACACACAATGTGATGAGAACACACAGGATTGAGACTAACCAGCTGTGTGCCCGTTAGAAAACCACTTATTAGTTAGACTAATCAGTTTGCTAGGGAGCTTAAAAATTGGACTTTCAAGTAATGGAAAAGGTCCTGTGGTCTGATGAGTCCGGACTGACCCTAGGCCAGAGCGATGGGTACGTCAGGGTAAGAAGGGAAGCAAATGATACATCCATCACGCATAGTGACCCCTGAACAAGTCTCTGGAGGCAGTGTTATGATCTGGGATTGTTTCAGTTTGTCACATCTAGGTTCAGCAACGTTATTTTGCAATAAATTAAGTCAGCTGACAACCTGAATGTACTGAATGACCAGGGTATGCAACCAATGGAGTTTTTCTTTCCTCATGGCACAGGCATATTCCAGGACTCCAGGAAGATTAGAGTGTGTGAACTGGAAGTTTATGCAAAGTCTTTAAGCAATTATATAGTGTCCACATTAAAGAGTACAGTATAAAATATACGTACACTACCGTTCAAAAGTTTGGGGTCACTTGCAGATTTCTTTGTTTTTGTTTAGTGTTTTATTTTCTTCATTCTACAACAATACTGGGGATTTCAAAACTATAAAATAACACATATGGGATTAGGTAATTACGTTACGAAACAGTACTGGGGTTTCTACATATTTGCAATACAGAGAAAATATAGTATTATATTAGAATTATAGAATTATATTTTGCTTATAGTAAAAGAATAATAATTTATAATATATAGCATACAAATTTTACAAAGAGTAAAGAGTAATATTATGGACTATAGCAAGGAGGTTTGAAATCAACGGTATAATAAAAGTGGTAGAAAATACAGTACTGAGTAATAAACATATTATACAGTGTAATGTCCATATATTATTATGTTATTCCGAAACACCACGACCATCAAACACACAGATATGCTCCCCCACACAGATGCACACAAACACACAGACTACAGTAGTCGTAGAGCATCGTCTCATTATACAGTATGTGTTTTACTCTGGTACTGTAGTAGCACTACAGTAAATGTATTACAGTGTTACTACAGTATTAGATTATTACTTCATTCTACTTTCTATGTATAAGGTTTAGGGGGTACACAGTGTCGAGTATTATTATGAAGTGTAATATCAATTATAAAGTTATAAAATAGCATTATAGAGTACAGTATATAACATGTATAAAGTTATAAAGTACAGTATGTGAAAAATAGAGTATATTAGAATGTATTTTAATCATAGCCAAGTTGAAATATATCGATGTATTGTCATTTTTTAAATATCTTGTGACATCATCATCATCATCATCATCATCATCATCCACACACACATATAAATATAATATAAAGCATGCACGTTTTATTAAATTATAAATGATCACCTGAAGTCTTACCCAGTAATAAGTAAGGTCTAATACATCCTACTTGGAGATCCCATGTATTATCCTGAATGTATCCACACGGCGTCTCAGGTTGGACTGTGTCCTCAACCACATGAACAGTGGATCCTTTCCATGTCTCAATAATCCTCCTCCCGCTCAGAGTCGTCACCCGGGTGCATTGCTTCCGCAGATTGTTTTTAGAGAACGATTTAATTTCTTGGGCGAGTGAGTGCATCACATGTGTGGATGTGGACCTCAGCAGTGCGAAATCTAACAAGCTGCACTTGTTTAACAGTAGCCAGATCCCCAGTGTGATCCCTGTTAACTACTGCTCCCGTAGCTGTAGTGATCGGCACCTGCTTTTCTTACAGCCTGAAAGCTGAGAAGACGCTTTACCTGGACACCAATACCTGATGCGCTCGGGACAATAGTGCCACCAAGAGGAGCTCATCCCACCAGAGGTCAGAGGTGACCGGCCTGAAGGATCCTCTAAGGTCAGAAACAAGCAGTTCGGTGAACAAAACAATTTCCAGCGTATGGCCCATTAAGGTACAGATTTTAATAGGTACTATTAATAACTAATTATCTAAACTGATGCAATGCCTGAACCTTTACAAACGTATATTTAGCAAGGTAAGAAAACCCCTCAGTAACTTTACTTATGCACTTGATTAGATAATCTGCACTTCTCCCAAGTATTATTGACATTGAATACTTGTATCTTTCTTAAGTATATAATTACAAGGTAAATAGCATATTTCAAACTATATTCGTTTTTTATTTTGACCTTCAAGAATAAAGCTACATAAAATACAAAAGCTAAATAAAAAATGTTCTTTCTGCTGTTGACTTTCACTACCCCATGGAACAAGCGTATTAAGTTGACTTTAGCTAGTAAGCTATGCCAGATACTGTAATAAGCTTATCTAATTAGCTAGCTAGTTAAGTTTTGCATAGTGACTCACACTGAAAACCCGAATAAGTTGGCAAAACTGAAAAGATTTGAGGTAAACAGTTACATAAATTTTTAAAGTAATGATGTTTCCAGTTTTAAGTAACATTTTGTTACAGTTTGATTTTTTGCCTCCATATTTGTACTTTTAATTACATTTTTATTCAATTCAATTCAGTTTTATTTATATAGCGTGTTTAACAGTGGTCATTGTCGCAAAGCAGCTTCACAGAATCTGTAATCCGTCCCCCTCGGATGTTAGCTGGTTGCGAGGCAGAGTTTCTAGAACCACTGGAAAAGAAGTGTCTTCTTCCTTTTGGCACAGTGGAAGTGGATTTTTTACACTGGTCTATCTGAATAATACATGGATACACAGAGGGACTGTCAGGCCTAGATTACATGCAGATGGGGACAACGAGCTTGTTCCTGTCCGCCACCATAAATCAGGGGAAGATTTTTCCATCATGATCTAGGGTTCTAATGGTCTTCATGTGTTTATCCACTCTTGACTGCAGTGCAGTAATTAGCCTAGGTGATGCATCTTAATGCCAACTTTGAGCTTTGTATATCAGTATTTAATAATATATAATATATCAATATTATAAAATGATTGATGGAAAATACAGAGTGATTCAATCGAAAGAGGCCCTGAATATTCTGCAATAACTCTCACTATGATGAAGCAATCTGAACTAAAAAACGATGCTACATGATTGCATTACATGCAGTGCTGGAAGTGATCGCCGCTTTCTGACAGACACATTTCAAGGCAGTGCTACATGTTCCTGAACATAGCAGGATCAGTGACAGGATCTGAGTCTCAACAGTGGAAACTTGCTGGTGCTGGGGTTTGAACCTGGGATACAGACACACACACACACATACTGTACACTACAAGCAATTTGGGAACGCCAGTTAGTCTAATCTGCATGTCTTTGGACTGTGGAAGGAACCCGGAGTACCTGGAGGAAACCCACCAAGCATTACAGCAAGCATTACAACATTCTTAGACGATACCGAATTATTAATTAATATTTGTAAAATAAGTTTTGTAAAAAATTTACCTTATGGATGTCTTTCACAATATCTTTAAAAACAAACAAACAAACAAACAAACAAATAAACAAACATCTATTTAAATATGTATTTAAATGTATAAGTTTTAAATGCATTACAGATTACAGAGTAACAAAAAAGTCAAAATGTTAAAATTGTCAAGCAAGCAAACAAATTTTTTTTTTTTTTTTACAAATGGCCATTTATATATTTGTTTAATAGATAATTTTTTTCAGGAATGTAAAAAAAAAAAAAAAAGCAATACTCTACACCAATAGGCCAATTTTCATTAGGTAGAGTTTTCCAGCATCAAACAAACAAACAAAAAAACAAACAAATAAACAAAAGTTATTTTGATATGTATTTAAAAGTTTAAAATATATTACAGGATCACAGAATAACAACAGTTACTTATGTCAAAATTGTCAAGCAATAATAAATGCTCATTTATATACTGTACTTGATTATATTTGTTTAATGGTTTATTTGAGTCAGGATTGCTAATGAAAAGCTATACACCATTGGGCCAATTCCGTTAGGGGGAGTTTAAATAAAAACAAACGAACATAAAAGAAACGAACACATTTCACAATGTTTTTTTTATTCTGGATTTGCTGGTTTTTACTTGATTATATTACTTGATTATATTTGTTTAATGGTTTATTTGAGTCAGGATTGCTAAAGATGATCGGGCCAATTCCGTTAGGACGAGTTTTTCAGCATAAAACAAACAAACACATTTCACCTTTATTTTTTTTTAAATGTTGGATTTGTCACGTATGTGGATAATAATCCTGCTTGCTGTGTTGCCCCACACCCTTTTCAGGAGAGCATGGTGTTCTGTACAACAGCGCGTGATTTGAGACGCGGCCCGTGAGATTCCAAAAAAAAAAAAAAAAAATTCCAGGAATTCAAAATGGCGGCGAGGAGTGAGCACTGCTGAGTGGGCAGGACTGGATGAGCAGGGCTGCGGTTTGGGACACGGCTCAACTGCGTTGGTGTTGCAGGAAAAGAACCAGGCTGAGCTTTGATAGACGGGGCAACACCTAGTGAAAAAAAAAAAGGAAAAACGAGAGCGTGCGGGAGGGAGGGAGGCTACGGACGAGCTCGACCAAGCCTTGTAGCCTGTAATATGGACCTGATTTAAACACTACACCGCAACTGGGCTTGTCTGACACTACGGATAAAACCGGGAGATTGTTTTTTTTTTTAATTATTATTACCAGGTGTTGTTTTTTGGGGCTTTGAATTAATATATTAGATAGAGAGAGACAGGGACAGAGAGACAGGGAGTGAAAATGTCTCGGGGTGTGCTGCAGCCGAGCCAGCAGAAACTGGCGGAGAAACTGACCATCCTGAATGACCGCGGGGTCGGCATGCTCACCCGCATCTACAACATCAAAAAGGTAATCATTAATATGTTTATAACGATATCTAAATCTTATTCCTAATCTCAGGCTTTTAGTGCCAGCGCTCCTAAAATGGCTGAATGTGTTTTAATAGAAACGCGCTGCTGATGTGACTGTGTGTGTAAATAACTCGCTCGTTAGGTTTCTATCCCTGACATCCTGCTGTTTGCTGGAACATTTAAACAAAAACGAATCTAAATGATAAATAATCAAATAAATAAATAAATAAACACTGTCATTAATAACTCCGGCGTTGACGCTAGCAGCTAAGCTAAGGCTAACTCTACTACGCTAATGCTAGCACAATGCTAACGGTGTGGAAGCTCAACTCAGGATGAAGCATTTAATAAAGTGTTTATTAGGGAAATGTTGAGTTATTTTTTTTAAACGTTTATTAAAGGATCACATTTTATGACGGAATATACAGTATTTTGATATATTTAGCAAAGCGAGGTTGCTTAGCTACGGTCGCTAGGGAGCTAAAGCTAGCAGGCTAAGCTGCGGCTTGAGGAAAGCTAACGTCAGGAACATCAGATTTTACATCTTGTATTGCTTCATATATTATTATAATAATTATAAAGTTTAATATTTTAAACATTATTGTATTTTACATGAATGAGTTACTACTAGTACTGTTTTTGTTATGAGTAATCCTTATTTATTTCATACAAATAATAATGAATTGCTCTTGACAGATTGGTGTTTATTTTTATTTTGAGACAATTAACAACAAAAAAAGACAAATAATAGTTGAAGTAGTAAAATATTTTTTATTGAATATAAATAAAACAATTGTTAAGGGAATAACTGACAGAATTTATTTATTTATTTATTTATTTATAAAAATAAAAAAAAAGCAGTTTCTTTAGTCTTAAACTATTTCACAGTCACACAAACATTTAACTGACTTGTATAAAGTTCATATAAATTAATAATATTTTATATGAACAAGGAGCTATTTGGGACGGTTATGTAATTATGATTATTAAATGTATTTATTACAAGTGTATAATAGGTGTTCAGTAATTCTCTTTCCTTTCATCCCTTTCCTTCTTTTTTATTTATTTTTATTTTAATTTTTTGTTTCCTGTACAGACAAGGTAGAAATACCACCACATGTTCATGTCAAATTACATTTATTTATTTGTTTGTTTATTTAATAATTAATCTTATTTATTTTTATTTATTTATTTATTTATTTATTTATTTGGCACATTTACTCATTAAAGGGATGATGGCGGTATTAAAATGTTTTTGGGTGTTTTTACATGAAACCCCATCATTTCTATCGGAATATTTTATAGCATTATTAGTTATGAATTATGTTACATGGGCAGTAATTATATTTTATTATATTGCCGGAACTTCTTTCTTTCTTCCTTCCTTTGTTACTTTCTTTTTTTTTATGTATTTTTTTGGAATTCAGCAAATTGTTTGACATCATAACATGTTAAAATGGCATGAAACATTATGGTTTATAGCAATAGCCGTTATGTGTGTGGAACCTGTCTGTCTGTCTGTCATCCATTTATTCAACCATTACCATATCAATTGGTCACTCTATCTATCTATCTATCTATCTATCTATCTTGTCTGTTTTTCTTTCTATCTGTTTGTCTGTCTGTCATCCATGTATTCATCTGTTACCATATCTGTTGATCACTCTATCTATCTGTCTTTCTGTCTATTTGTCTGTTGTTCTGTCTGTCTGTCATCTATTTATTCATCCATTACCATATCTATCTATCTATCTATCTATCTATCTATCTATCTATCTATCTATCTCATGAATAATAATCATTGACTGTTTTTGTTTTTACAGATTTTTTTTTTTTTTTTACAAGAGTAATTAATTTACATTCATTTGGCTGAAGGTTACATTATTTTTAAATCATTTATATTTATGAGGACATTTGTCTTGGTGGTTCTGTGTGGCTTTTCTTTGACGTGCTTATGGTACAAATGATAAGTGTGGTTATTGAATGTGAAAGACAGACAGACAGACACAGCCTCTGTAGAGTATTGAGCTGTATCGTCACTTCAGTACCTTGTGAATGCGTGGGTTTGTGCTCTGTTGTTTCTGTGTGTGTATGTGTGTGTTTCGTGCCCATGTTACTCTGCGCTGCATATAAATGTCAGTAGCATTACTGAGCTCTCCCTTGCCGCCTGTTTGGTGCACATGAAGATTTTAGGTTTCACAGGAGTCTATTCGAGACGTTGCGGTTTGCCCGATGCGGTTTTGCAACCTGCGAGAGAAGCTGCGCTCCGTGGATCCGTATTAAAAATTATTTCCTGTCGTCCCAGACGGCCATCCTGACTAACGCTCTTATCACAGGACCGGACACGAGGCTGAAATGGGCGTGAAGGCGAGTGCGTGTTAGTGCAGGATTTCCTTCTTCTACTCCTTATGACCCCTTTATGACACAAGTGGGTTTGTTTTGTATGTCTGTGTGTGGGAGAGAGGGAGAGAATGAATTAGTTTAGGGGTGGGCATTAATGTCGGTAATGTGTGTCATGAGCGTCTGTCATTTACAAAAATAAATGAATTTAATATAGACATGCACGCTCAATATTTCTGTCCCTTTTTAAAGGGACAGAAATAATATTGTTTTTTATTGAGTGATGATAGAAGATTTTTCCCACGATTCTCATAATCTCATGATGTAAACGGATTGTGACATTAACCCTATCCGGGCAGGATTACATGTACATGAGGTTCTGGGGAAATCAAGCTGCTCCTCCTTTATGATTTTATTTTTTATTTCCTTCCAGATCAGCCATGTATTTGTTTTTCCCCTGTCCTTCTCAGAGACAATTGCAGTCTGAATTATTTACAGTTTGTCCACCAAACTCTTGGAGTCATACGATAATTTTATTCTGTATACTCATACGTGAGTTTAAACAGAAATAACTCCTTAAATTCTTATTTTATTTAATAAAAAAAAAAGTTTTTGCTTGCTGCTCTTGCATGTACATCAGTATCACTGCTCCTCTGTCAGATATGAAACACTTCCTGAGTCACAAAACATTTGTTGCTGGAACTTTACTTCCCTCCAAAGTAAAACGAGAATTTGTAAAAAAAAAAAAAAAGAACTCTGTGCATCGGAAAATCTTCAGTAATCTAGAAATTCCTGAACACGGTTGCTCAAACAGATCTTCGGCAAGTTTAAGAGCGTCTGTAATAGTTATCCAGTAGTGTTAGTGCTGGATTAATACAACACGGTTTCAACTTGAATGTTGTGTACTTACTGTGGATAGTGCCTCGTCTATAAACAAAATGCAATGTTGTTACAGTGCAGTGAGTCACAGTGCTATACTGTCTCTTAGGGGCCGCCTGATACGATTTAACGATACCGTGGTGACGATTCGATTCGCATTGCAGTTCTGTAGGATCCCGATTTTGTAACTATCCCGATTCAATGTTGTTATTAGTACTTAGCACTGTCTCCTCGCACCTCCAGGTCCCGGGTTCTGTTCCCCGTGGAGGGTCTGTGTGTGTGGAGTTTGCATGTTCTCCTTTGTGGGTTTCGGCACCGTCCAAAGACAAGCAGATTGGCGTTCCCAAATTGCCGATAGTGTGTAAATGTGTGTGTCAATGTTGACCGGAGGTTTCTACCACAACCACGGTCATACAAAAATGGGAATAAATACAGTGGTTCACCTTTGGCCTACTGGTTGGACTACAGCGGGTCCTAGGTGGATGGATGGAATGATATTATTATCATTTAAAAAATAAATAAATGTAATAATTAAAGCAATAATTTGCTCCTCCCACACAGGACGCTGTGCTGCCTGCCAATGTGTGAATAGTTTAGAGCACCACCTGAAGGATTATCGATGAGTATCATGGCGGGCCTGGAGCCTATCCCAGGAGAATTTGGGCAAAGTCAGGGTACTCCCTGGACAGGGTGCCAGTCCATCGCAGGGAACACCGATGCAAACTCCATGCACTCAGATCCCGAGGTGGGAATCGAACCCTCGACCCTGGAGGTGCAAGGCGACAGTGATAACCACTACACCATAAATCCTTATAATGTTTTTACTTTTTACGTTGGACGAGTCACGCTATAGGCTTTCTACGGATGTGCACAAGCAACATGTGTCAAGTTCAGCCGCATATCATATCTGCACCAGTCATTTACATAAACATGTAGTTGACAGCAATTGTAATAGCTCTAACAGTCTAATGTCAGTCGTTGTTGGGTGTCTGTGGCCACTTTTAGGTTTTAGTGCTGGGAGTCAGAGGAATTCCTGTGATTGATTGGCTGCATGGCTGAACGAATCAGTGCAGGGGAAATAAAATAATAAAAATACAGCCACTCCATCCTTACAAATACAGCCACTTTGTATTGTCGAGACAAATCTGACATGGTCTGCCTCCAAAAGAGCTAACGTTGCCATGAGCTACATCTTGGACGCTGAAAACGAGTAAAAATAACATGTTGAAATGAAAGGAAATGATGTCGCCTTGTAAATCATGATCTAGGTTTTTTTTGTTTGTGTTTTTTTGGTGATACAGTGCAGTGTTCCCCACAGGTCTGAGACATACTCGCGGTTGTACGAACGGCCCGGAATAATATAAAATATAAACGATTGTTCTGTTTGATATTCCAATTCAATTCAATTTTATTTGTATACCGCTTTTAACAATGGTCATTGTCGCAAAGGAGCTTTACGGAATCAAAAGAAAATTATGGACACGTGTATGAAATGTATATGAATCAAAAAGATTAGATAGTCCCTGATGAACAAGTCAAGGGTGATGTTGGCAAGGAAAAACTCCCTGAGATAACAGTAGGAAGAAACCTTGAGAGGAACCAGAGTCAACAGGAAACCCATCCATGTGAAGAGATCTCCAACTCGTCTGAACTGGGAACTGATGTTTCACCCAAATGAGGATGGGTTCCCGGTTGAGTTCGGTTCCTCTCAAGGAGGAAACTGTCTGCTAACTAGCTAATCAATCACGGATCGGGTCGTTCTCTCAGACAGATTTTTAAAAAACGGTGGGCGAATACATTTGCGCGGCCTGCCTGAGTATTCTCCATGCGTGGGAAACACTGCCGTGTATACGAGTAGTGTCGCGGTTTGATTTGTGGTCCTTATGAAATAAATGTTTTATAACATACCATTGTGTCATATCAGTATCACCAGATAAACCCATGAAGCATGAGGTCTTGTATCGTGGCTTTAGTGGATCAACTCATATTTCCTGATCTGTGGACACTAATGCAACATGTAGGTGTGTAGGTGTGTGTGTAGGTGTGTGTGTGTGTGTGTGTGTGTGTGTGTGTGTGTGTGTGTGTGTGTGAGAGAGAGAACAGCCATCTCTGTGCTGTTTTGAAAGGTTTGGTCCTGGATTCGCTCCAGTTTGCTGTACGGTGGGAATTGTAGGACCTTGAGGACTGTCTTCTCTGGTCCACTTTCCCATTCATTTTGGTATAATGTTATCCCCTGTAAACACACACACACACACACACACACACACACTTTATTTGGTGTCACTCACTCATTCTCTCTCTCTCATTCATTCATCTTCATCCTTCCAGTTCTCCCATATATATGTGTGTGTGTTCATCTTGGTGTATTGAAAGAATTTACAAAAAGGAAGTTATGCAAGAACAGAAAAGCTATATAAAAAAAAAAAAAAATAGAAACAGAATTCTGAAACTTTTTCCTGGCCGTTGTTGGTGGAAACGTCAACGCAGGGATGCGAACCAGGTTTGGAAAGTATTTTAACTAAAA
>JAQQZT010000036.1:27274061-27291419 GCA_030068275.1 Clarias platycephalus | reverse complement strand
TTGTGCCGGCCCCCCCCCCCCCCCCCTCTCTCTCTCTCGCTCTCTCTCTCTCTCTCGCTCTCTCTTTTCCTCTCTGTTACATTGCATTTTTTCGCTATGGCCAAATCCCTGCACTTCAGCCTCCTCGTCCTGTCACTCGTGTCTAACCGTTGTTCCTGTTCCTGTTGTGTATCTGATCACTGCACCTCACTGTCACATACTTTCACAGAAAGTCCATTTGAAGCAGTAGGGTTTTGAATATTTCTGTCTTCTCCTATGCTTCTCTTTTTTCCAGGCATGCGGGGATCCCAAAGCCAAGCCCTCGTACCTGATCGACAAAAACCTCGAGTCAGCCGTCAAGTTTATCCTGAGAAAGTTCCCAGCCGTGGAAACCCGCAACAATAACGTAAGACTCAGAGCGCTAACTGGAGGAAAAGCTTACCATGTCTGTTTATGTGCTGATGCTGATGTACAGTGACATTTTGTTGTGTGAATTGTCGTTAGCATCACACGTGGGAAGTCATTTTACAGGTGGAGCTTCTCACACTTTATATCCGGATGTGGTGTTTTTCACAATAAATTGTGTCTTTTGTTTTTCAGCCCATCAACAGTCCAAGATATACGTCTTTATTAACATTAAATTCATCCCGTAATTTTCACTAGTTGCTTGTCATGGAAATATTAACAGCAAACTTATGGAACTAGGTTGAAATGTAAATCTGCGCAGCTCTTTATCCATATACTGCAGCTTTTATCAAACTAACGAGGTTTCCTGAGAAACCCTAAAACCTTAACCCATCAAACTCCTTAGTGACTTCTGTTTATTTGAGGAAAGATCAAGTCCAAAACTTTTATTGCTTAAATTTTTCACTTAAAAATTGCTTTTAGTTTTCCCCGTGCACTCGGAGGAAAGCGCTATCTGCCCTCTCACGCATACACAAGCTCTCAGACACCCATGATTGGACCCTTTCTGCCGCAATTGACAGGGTTAAGAAAGAGGACATCACCCTGATGAATCTGATTTCACAAACAGCCTTGGAAATCTCATAAAAAACGTCTTACGTTAAGTGTGTTAAACAATTCCATCATGATAGCAAAAAAAAAAAAACTTTTATGGATAAATAGTTTTGCTGTCGTGTAATATCCGTGTTATTAAAAAAAAAGGATCGAGTGAACGGTTATAGGACAGATCGTACTCTAGCTGATCAGTGAGGCCTACTTTGCCTGCCCCAGTTGTGTGTGTGTGGAAAGGAATGTGGGTGGAACACACAACCACGCAATTCTGTCAGCTCACATTCCAGCAGAAAGCTGCGTTTTTGTCATTGTCTGTCAGAGTGTGTGTGTGTGTGTGTGTGTGTGTGTGTGTGTGTGTGTGTGTGTTTTAGTCACCGTGATCTCCAGTCATAAGTAATACTCCACTAACAGTTTCATTACACAACAATAGTGCCAGGTTTCAGTTCAATCGATGTAGATGGACATTTTGTGGGCTCCTTTGTGTTTTGAAGCTCTGTGTATTTACAGCGTGTACATTGTGTACGTGTGTATTGTGTTTTTCTTTTTTTATGTTTCTCTAATAACCATTATTGTTTTATTTTGTTGTAGTTTTTTCAGATGCTGCTCTCATAGCTTATCTCTCTCCTCTCATTTAACGTCCAAGATGTTTAACTGCTTCTTAAACCAATGTCGAGATATGTCGTGTTTGTTTTTCGTGTTTGATTTTTGTGTTTGTTTATATATGTCTCTTTCTTTTTGTGTGTCTTTTTTGTTGTTGTTGTTGTTTGTGCATTTGTTTGCATGCTTAACACGGCTATTTTCTGGATTGTTCTTTTGGTAAGTTTGGAGCCCGTTTGCTTTGTTTAGAGCTCACACACATTTTTATGTAGTTTTAACTTTTTTCTGTTGTACTCACATCTGTGTCGAGTCTCACAACTGGACTGAAGGAACCTCAGAATAATATATTATTATTTTTTTGCTTTAGATTTAATAATATTTTTTTTCTTTGGATTTGGTTGTTCAAAGTGGCAACAGTGTTGCTAGTGCTTGAGCAGAGCTGGTGTTTTAATCTGTCCAATCTTTTACGACTCATGACGACAAAATGTCCAAAATGCAAAGATTCAAACGTTATAATCGTCTCTAGTGTAGAATCCGGTCCTCCTCCTACACACAAAGTCCCTGGTGTTCTCCTAAAAGAGGACATTAGCTGTTTGAGGATGTGCTATAAGAGTTTTATAGAGAAGGCTTGAAGATTTCTCCTCTCTCCTACATGCTGCTTTGGAACCGAGCATCCAGCATCATACAGATCTAAGGACATGGCCATTTTGTTGCCATGACAACAACTCGGGCAACTCTAATCGTTCAGACGAATTTAAAAATAAATGAGGATTCTGCAGGACTCAAGATCATGAGTCAGGAGAGAAAGATTTTCATCGAGCCGAACAGCCCATACCTGTCGCCTCGCTGATGTCTATCTGCATGTCGTCGTCTCCCGTGCGTGTCCGGAATGCCGAGAGATGTCAAGTCAAGATCATGAGAACTTTATTGTCCATATGCAAAGAGAACGCCTCCTTTAATTCAGTTTTTCAGAATTCGAAATCTGTCATCGTAAATCTGAAAAATTAAAAAAATTAAGTAGTTCGCACCAGCACTTTTGTCCCCCTTTTGGACAGCATGTATTACAGTTTATAGTAAAGTGTTCTGAGGTTCCTCAGTTTTGTAACTGCATGGGTCTTTGCTTGCTATAGAGGTTTTTTGTCCATTCACTCAACACCAAAATACACACAGGTCAGGGTAAGGGTGTGTAACACACCGAAATAGACACACACTTCACGGTGAATAACAAGGATGGTGAGATTTTGGAATAAAATGGAAAGTTTCCATCAAATCTGAATGTTTTAAATGTTTGTTTTAATTCATTTTATCAAATTAAATATTAAGTGTACTGACTTGAAGTCATTGAGTTAACATTCATTAGTTTAATTCTTGTTATAAGAGTTAAATATTGAAATTATTTTCTTTTAACATTATTTTAAATACACTTAGTTAATTAACTAATTACCCATTTAAGTTTTAAAATTTAAATTTCATTATAATAAACACATTAATTTTTTTTTTGACAATGTATAAATATTATAAATGTATTTTATTACTAGGGTTACCTTTATTTCTATTATTATTATTATTAATAATAATTATAATAATAATAGTAATAATAATAATAATAAAAATTATTATTATTATTATATTATTTACTTTATTGTTTAATATTAAAATACGCACTTATTATAAATGTATTGTTAATTATGTGTATCAAAGATAATTTTCAAGATATTTTTTATGATTTATGTATTTATAATGATGTACCGTTTTGCATTTCATGTCCAATTTTTATAATGATTCCTAAATTGTTTTATTTTGCAAATAATGATTTAATACATTGTCCTTTATTTGCACATCATAATGCAACTTATTTTTCATTATTATTATTATTATTATTATTATTATTATGTTTTGTGGTGTTCTCTCTCCATCCTTGCTGTTTTCCCGTATCATACACGGGGCTGTTTAACATCACAGTTAAAATGCTCTGCGGCATTTTAATAGATTTGTAAGGAGTAACAGATGATAACGGTGGCGGTTGTGATGTACTAGTAAACACTGTACTGGTTAGTAGTAAAGTGTTCACTAGTATTGATTACGTATTGCAGTATGCATTAGCTGTTATGGCTAGTAAGGGGATATTTTCACCTTTTTCTTTTTCTTTTTTTTTTTTTTTAGAGACAATTTTCACATTATAAATACTGCTAATGTATAGAAGAAGCCTGTTATAATTTATTCAACTATAAGATTACTGCAAGTCTGTTACTAACATGACTTTAGAGCTGGTTTGCATTGCACAAGACTTTAAAAAGCAGATATTATACCATAATATAACCGGATAGGATATAGTATAGGATACGTGTGTATGATTGGCGTGCCACTCACTCCAAAGGTTTTTATTTATTTATTATTGGTAAGGAATAAAACACTCATGGGGCGTGTTGTTACAGGAAAATAATCAACAACGGGGGTTTACAGTGATGAGTATGTTCCTGAAACAGATCATCCTGAAGTGTTTTATTCCCCTCAAACCACAGACATTAAAAAAAAAAAAAAAAATTGTTGCAAGATTTCATCTATTAATAATCAAATTAATTCTATTTAACTCGGGTACCTTTTAATCTTGTTGCATTTCATCACAAGTAACAACTGCAGTTTTTATTAATAATAATAATAATAATAATAATAATAATATTATTATTATTATTATTATTATATATTTTTACTCAAGAAACCATGAAACTTGAACTAATGTTTGAAAAACCTTTTTTGCTTTTTTCCCCCCATAAATCTTGCATTTCAATCTCCTTTACCGTTTTAATCATTATATTATATATTTCTTGTTAAATAGCATAATTTTTTTAAATCTGCTTATCATTTACCACAGAAGTTGTTACTATAGAACTATAGTGCATTAGTATAAACACCCTTATTTGGCTCAGAACCAGAAATATTATCTGAGCTGCTTCTCAGTTTCTAAACCATGAGTGAGTTTTAATTCACATACGCTGTGGTATAATTTTACATTAAACCAATATTATTCTTTTTTTTTTTCTCTAGCATTTGGGTGTGAGTCTTTTGCAATGCATACTTTCTGTAAAGTCTCTAGTAATTGTAAGGAAGCTGAGCTTTAAGCTAGAAAGGCTTAATGCATGTTCAGACTCGATGCAGGGTTCAGACACTCACACACTCTTGGATTTTGAAACCACTGCACAAGATTTAAAGTCTCTCAGCTGTTTTTCAAGCAATGAAGGTTCACACTATATATGGTGGCTTTTTCTTTGTACAGGGTGACTGAAATGTCAGGAACCAATGGGAATATGCTGAGCGAAATCCAGAGAAAAGAAAAATGCAAAGAGCAACGAGGGCGAACATGTAGGGCTTATGGTGTAAACAAGAAATTTGTAGTTTTATTCGCTTTGGTTCCTAACATTTTTAGTCACCCTGTAGGTAGAACTGAAGATGTATTGAAGGATAAAGATTTAACATTATTATTGTTAAGAGTAATACTTGTCAAGAGCAGTTGCCATGTATTTTAATTCGCAGTTCACGGTATTATTATCAGGAATGTAGCGATACATCAGGACAGGGTACGTCACAGTCCAAAAAAAAAATTTATGTTAAAAAAACTGTATAAAGTGACTGATGGACCTCATTGCAGACAGTCATTGCAACCTCGATTACAATGACTAAGAACAAGGCCGCAGGCGTTTTAGTCGCCTTTGGAGCTCTAGTTCAAATCATCGTTTCCAGGATAAAGACTTTATTTATTCACTTGATCAGTTTATTTTAGAGGATTTATGCATTTATGTATTATTTTAAAACATAATGACCTGTAGTGCATTTTGTTTGCTATAAAAAGTTGTAGTTTGTAGCAATTTTTAGGTTGATGTACGCTGCTTTTATATAGGCAAAATTCACAACTTCTGTTTGTGATTCGGTCTTCATTATAGACGTCGATGTTTTTCCGAAATATTGAAATATATAAATAATTTCGTTCAACATGCAGTCGACCCCCGAAATTTGTGGCCGTTACTTTCTTAGGGCACCTGCGAATTGTGAAAAACCGTGCATTTTGGATACCAAAAGCAAGATAAAAAAAATAAGGCAGATCCGTGGTAAACTGCCACAAAGTTTGTTTTGTGAATGGAATGTTGGCTCCCGCAAACGACAAAACAAAAAATGCTAATTTTTGTTATTTAAATTCTATTAAATTATGCTCTCAAAACACTTTAAATTCAACGTAATACATTACCCTTAAAAAATATTAAATAAAAGAATGTAAAGGTGAACCCCTGTACAGTACTGTACTACTGTGTCTCCCGCAGTGCTAGAATGTAAAATACCGAGGTCACCCCTCTATATGTACTGTAATTCATGTGCAAGTACTGTATTGTAAATCTGGTAATAATTCATTACGTTTTCCTCTACGGTTGCTTTGTGTTCTCTCAACAGTACTAAACTTGTATGGAAAATTTTTGCTGAATTTACATTAATATTTATGTTATGAAATTAGTAAATTATATGGTGCTTAATAATTTAGGGTTAAAACGCATAAAAAGTTATATATTGCCACAAAAAAAGTAATAAAAAGAATTTGTGGAGGATTTTTTGCGAATTTCTAGTTTTAAGTTCTAAAGGTAAAAAAATCCACGAACTTATGAGGCCACAAACTCTGAACCACGAGTTCGGGGGGGGGTCGACTGTATAAACCCAGTATTGTGAGTCAGACAAGACTATATCATTACACGCCTAATTATTACACTTGATCTCTGCTGCTTCCTTAATTGTTTATATGATCAATCTGCTGCAAGAAGGACGCAAACAAGTTGTGTGTTGAGATTTGTGCAAGATAAGAAAGAAAGAGTTTATCTCCAGAATTTAAACTCTGACACACATGGAAGTGAAATTTAAAATTGTTCATGACAAGCACACAGAATATCGTTATACGTTATATAGCCAGTGTGTGCGTAAAAGGCTTCGAACAAATCTGTGAGGAAAAACTTCATATCATGTTGTTACAATTGTCATAATAACATTGTCGATATTTTTTTATATTGCCAGTGAGATGTTTGTTCTCCAGGGATGCCTTTGAAGCAGCATTAACAACACTGTAAACATGTATTTAGATACAAAATTTAAACAACAGTCTATTGATCAAACGCTCAGATGCCGTATTGTGATAATACTGTGAACTGTGTTTATTAAAAAAAAAGAAAAGTTTATCTGTTTAAATAAAATAAAAACAATAATAGTAGCTCTTGTTCACTCGATTATAAAAAGCGGTCGGATTTAAGACCCTCCACATTACGAACCCTGCTGAACAGTCAGACTAAATACCTCTGACTTTATAATGGAAATCTTTATAGAAATCTGTTTGTCAACGATTGTGTTCTTTTTTTTTTTTTGCCTTCATTATTACAGCAACAGCTTGCACAGCTCCAAAAAGAAAAGTCAGAAATACTAAAGAATCTCGCTTTATATTACTTCACGTTTGTGGATGTTATGGAATTTAAGGTAGGCGACTCTCTCTCTTTCTGGGCATGTACTAACACATCTCTGTGATCTGCATTTACATGTACTTTTCCCCCCTCTTCTCCTGCAGGACCATGTGTGTGAACTGCTCAACACGGTCGATGCTTGCCAAGTTTTCTTTGATATTGTAAGTTGGAAAAATGTATCACAGTTCAGGTCACGGCATCTGTGTTTTTGTAGCAGATTTAGACAGAAGAGATAGGAGAATTTTCTCTTGAGGGAGCAGGGCTGCTGTAAATATGTTGGCCCGGGAATAAAATATGTACACTGGGAATAAAACATGACAAAGATAAGCTGGATGACAGAAGTCAACTATTTTGGTAGTTACTGTTACAACCGGGAAGTTCAAAGCTTTTTTAAAAGCATGCTTTAGAAATGATAATGTACTGGGTGTCACATCATTTGAAATGAATATCTGAAAATGAATCGAAATAGGCTTCATGTTGAAAAATAAAATATTTATATATCAAAATCCCAACAACATATTCGTTCAACATCTCGTAATAATGAATTACTCATTTTGTTTACCTGAACGAGAATTGGCGATGTTGTTAGACAACAAAATGATGTCAAATGTTTTGGGACACCCTGTATTACGAAAAGGTTAGCCGCAGGTTAGTTATACAAGTCACTATATTTAATGTAATAAATGCTCTTCTTTTACTTTTTCTCTTTTTTTGTCTCCTCTCCAGACTGTAAATTTTGACCTCACGAGGAACTACCTCGACCTCGTTGTGACCTACACTACACTGATGATACTTCTGTCTCGGATCGAAGAGCGCAAAGCGATCATCGGCCTCTACAACTACGCACACGAGATGACACATGGAGCGAGGTGCAGCCAAACCAGCCAGTGTTTAACATGAGATATAAAGTGTGACTCTGGTCTAGTGAGCGGAATAGTGGGATGGTGCACGTGAGAGAGAGCAACGCTAATTTCAAAGTTACTAATGATAACCAGAGGTGGAAAGAGTAATAAACTTTTGTACTCAACTACAGGTACTGTTACTTCTTTTACTGAAGTACAAGTAAAGTTACCATAATAAAAATCTACTTAAGTAAAAAGTAGCTCATTAAAAATGTACTTGGGGTAAAAGTTAGTTACTTTTTTTTAACAGCAGGGGTGAGATGGGGTGTAGTTCAAAAAAGACAAGCAGATATAAATCTCAAACTGGTTGTTTTTCATTGAAGGAACACCTTAACATAATTAAGCTTTCTTGTGCTTGAAATCAAAGTGGTCGCTTAAATATGGCCAGGGGTTTGCTTCATTTTCATTCATTTATTTTTTACTCATTATTTTTTACTTAAATCATAACGAATATGATTTAAAATGTAGCGAAGTACAATACTTCAAACAAAACATACTTAGGTAAAAGGGAAATTACAGATTTTAAAAACTACATTAAAAAGTAGAAATGCACAAGAAAACTACACAATTGCAGTAATGCAAGTAAATGTAACTTCTTACTTTCCACCTCTGATAATAACATAGTACAACGATATAATAACTGGACTTATGTTGTGTGCGTAAACATAACTGAATATTGATATACCGAGATATTAATTGACTTGGCTGGTATTTCATCTTACAGATCAGAGCCAAACTTCAGAAAAAATTAATTGTGCTGATGGAAAACGTGATTTTTTTTATTTTTTCTTCAGCGATCGAGAATATCCTCGCCTCGGTCAGATGATCGTGGACTACGAGAACCCTTTGAAGAAGATGATGGAGGAGTTTATTCCCCATGGAAAGGTGAAATTTCACACGAGCTGATTCATCCAGGTTATTTTAACCTGCTGTCGAGCCGCTCAGCAATGTATTTTTAGCTTGCAGTGAATTGATTGTACATTTCACACAAACAAACAAAAAGACAATTGGACTAATTTTGGACCTCAGAAGCTTAAAAAAAATAAATAAATAATTGAAAAAAGAAAATAATTGAAAGGACTCCTTGTTTATTTCTGAATGAGAGTAAATGCAAAACAATGCGTTTTTTTTTCCGCAATAAAATGAACTAAACAAAAACGATATGGTTTAATATTGTAAACAAAATGGACTACAAGGTCACCAGCTCTTAAACATAAATAAATACATTCATAAATTATCCCAAGCTTTTGATTGAATAATTAAAGTCTCTGACTCAGGAAAAATGATCGATTGAAATATGATGAGCTTTGGAGCAGTTCCTGTGACCTTTAAACATTTTTAGACACTTAGAGCTCCACCTTTGCCTAAAAAGGCTCATCCACCATAAAGTACACCGTCATGGAGCTGGTGTTGTTTTAAAGCTGAGGAGCTCCTCACATGGCTCGTCATGTGATCTGTAGCCACCTGATTGTGTGCGGTATTATACATTTATAATACATATGCTCATGTATTATTTTAATATATATATTTTTGGGGGTTTTCCAAAAAAAATTTGACATTAGTTCATAGTTTAACAATGTACCCAATTCTCCCTGAAATTATCTCAAATTTTAACGAAATGTGTAAAAACTAAGTAAGTTTAACGTTTTACGTTTAATTCTGTGTTGCTAAGCAACAGAAACTCAAAGATGAGGAGTTCGAAAAGCGTCTTGTTTTCATTGATGAGGCCACGTTTCAGACAAATGGCAAAGTCGACAAGCATAACGTTCTCATGTGTAGGAGGAAAACCTTCATGCTACAGTCGTGGGACTCGAGGAAAGTGAATGTGTCGGAGCTGGACGACCGACTTGACGCGTGCGCATATTGAACATTTGTGAATCTTCAAGAAATCGGTTATTAAATCTATATTTGTTTGAATATGTTGTTGGAATTTTGATAAATTAATCTTTTATTTTTCAACACGAAGCCTATTTAATTTTGTTTGCCTAGGACATAGTTACTCAGATATTCATATTTCAAATTATTAAAAAAAAAAAATTGGGACACCCTGTATAATACAGCTCTGAGTTGTGCTGGTTGAGACCTCTGGTGTTCAGACAGTGCAACTGCATCAGATGTGTGATTAATGGAAACCTCACACCCATGATGGGAATTGCATTTTTGTTTGTTTGTGTGATGCCTTTATGTTTGTCCATCGCTATACATTGTGTCACTCCCTTTTTGTTCTTGATGGCACAAACTGAGACATGGATCCATGTGTCATACGAGTATTTTAAATGGTCACTAACCTTGCCTTCTCTACAGTCCCTTTCGGATGCGCTGATCTCCTTGCAGATGGTTTACCCACGCCGTAACCTGTCAGCCGACCAGTGGAGAAACGCTCAGCTCCTGAGTCTCATCAGCGCCCCGAGCACCATGCTCAACCCGGCGCAGTCCGATACGGTGAGTCAAAAGTTCTGACGTGACTTTATAACCATGTGTGAGTGAGAAATATTTTCAGATTTAAGGTTATATTTTAAAGTCCTTAGCTGAAGTTTTGTGATTTGTATCTTTTTTGAGCTTGTTTATGTATTAGCAGGAAGATGTAAAACCGGCTTCTCATACTAATAATCTTGAATTAAACTATTATATACCTTTCGGTCATCTGCATGTGATGTTTTCAAGCGGCTTTATCACTATCGTCCTAGCCACCGTTAGACAGTATATACAGAACAGCTAATTTGTAAATGTATTCATTAAGTTTAATTCAGTACGACAGCAGTGCACTGAAAAACTCCCACAGAATGAATATCGATCAAATTCGAGCTTCAGGTTGTCCAGGCTGCCGACAATCATGTTTGTATTATACTACCGGAAATTGTCTGTTCCATATTTTAGAACTTTTTAGTCCATTTTTCTTTCACTTTGATTTCACAACACGTTTTAGGGTCCTGTCGAAGGTCCTGGAAGTGATGCTTTATGTTTTATAGACATTGTCTGGTATAGAGAAGCAGAACCTTCCTGTAGCTACTTGAAACAATCCGGGTCCAGCACAATTTATGAGCACTTATAGATCAAAGGGTCGTTTCTAGTAGGCACTAGTGCACAGGCTCAGTTTAGGGGGGAAAAGCTGAGATCCATGAATGAAATGTTAGTGTTTTGCTGTAATAAACAAATAGGCAGGCGTTTGGAATTATTCATAATTCTGGTAAACAAAAACATTGTAAGCAATTGCCTAAATGACCAAATCAGTCGGTGCGTTTGCTGGATTATCGAGTCCCTTTCCTGTAATTAGCAGAGCTGTTTCCTGTTTTCCAGATGCCATGTGAATACCTGTCGTTAGAGACTATGGAGAAGTGGATAGTGTGTAAGTTTGTCTCTCTTGTTTTTGTTTGCTTGTTTTTGTTTGTCTTTTTAATAATGCTGTGACCACGTTACATTCTCCACATCATGGACGAGTTTCCTTTCTCTGCAGTTTCTCTGTAAATATGTTTTCCCTTCTAATGATATTCTGTATTTGTGAAGCTGCGCTAGTGACATCTCTTAAAGAAATCTCTGTGCAATTACGTTTGCGTGTAGTTGGGTTCATCCTGTGCCATGCGACCTTGAACAGCGATGCCACCGCCCTCAGTTTGTGGAAACTGGCCCTACAGAGCAGCTCCTGTCTCTGCCTCTTCAGAGACGAGGTCTTTCACATCCACAAAGCCGCCGAGGATCTGTTCGTCAACCTCCGCGGGTCAGCATCGTCTCTTTTCATAGTATTTTCCCTGTATTATTATTATAATATAACTGATTTTATATGAAGTCTTCAGTGGATTGATTTGCTTTCGTTCTGTTTTGTTCTTTTCTCTCCCATCTGTCACAGATACAACAAGCGCGTCAACGACATCCGTGAATGTAAAGAATCAGCGCTATCACACGCGTATGTGCATTTACATAAAAATTTCTAAATATATAAACTTCAACACAGAGCAAATACTAAAAATCTCCATGGTTAATCAACATTCTCCATTAAACACCAAGAAATGCAAAGCTGACTCCAGCATCTATCATACACTCATCACATTCTCCCTCAGAACCCGAACAAACACCAGCGTTCTCCCTCAGAACCCGAACAAACACCAGCGTTCTCCCTCAGAACCCGAACAAACACCAGCGTTCTCCCTCAAACACCAGCATTCCTTATCAGAACCCGAACAAACACCAGCGTTCTCCCTCAAACACCAGCATTCCTTATCAGAACCCGAACAAACACCATAGTTCTCCATCAGGTCCCAACAAACACCAGCGTTCTCCATCAGGTCCCAACAAACACCAGCGTTCTCCATCAAACACCAGCATTCCTTATCGGAACCCGAACAAACACCAGCGTTCTCCATCAAACGCCAGCGTTCTCCGTCAGAACCCGAACAAACGCCAGCGTTCTCCGTCAGAACCCGAACAAACGCCAGCGTTCTCCGTCAGAACCCGAACAAACATATTCTTGATCGGAACCCCTGCAAACACCAGCGTTCTCCATCAGACCCATAAAAAAATCCAGCATTTTCCAATAGTAAACACTCCAAATTCTCTATCAGTACACCAACAGACATACATATTATTCATCATGCTTAAGTAAACACTAGAGTTTGTCATGAACAACCCAAATTTAAAAAAATAAATTTCCAACAGGGCCCCAATAAACGCTAACGTCCTTGACCAGACCCCAACAAACACCAGCCTCCTCCATCAGACATCAGGAAAAATCAGCATTTTCCATCAGCCCTCAATTCAGCAAACATTCTCAAAAACAAACACACACAATGCTCCATCAGGCTCCAGTAAACATAATCATTCTCTGTTTTCAGCTGCATGGTGGTGTTTATTTAGTTTCTCTTTCTGAACTCGAATATTTTCGCTCTGTCCAGAGGCTCGATGCACAGGGAGAGGCGTAAATTCCTGCGTTCTGCACTGAAGGAACTAGCTACTGTGCTCGCGGACCAGCCAGGCCTACTCGGCCCGAAGGTGATGACCTTTTTTTTTCTTTTTTCCTCACATTGCGAATAATACGAGTCTGTGCATGCCCACATAGCAACACTTAATTTAAAAAAACAACAACTTTTTGCCTACTTTGTTTTCCTCCAGGCGCTTTTTGTCTTCATGGCTCTCTCGTTCGCTCGTGATGAGATCATGTGGCTGCTCAGACATGCCGACAACATCCAAAAGAAAAGCACAGATGACTTTATTGACAAGTAAGAAAACGACAAACAAAAGAAAACGACAAATGAATTTAGTCTTTATATTACCTACAGTATTAAAGGGTTTATTTCTAATATCCTGGTGTTTGTTTTTAGGCACATTGCTGAGCTGATCTTCTACATGGAGGAGCTGAGAGCCCACGTGAGGAAGTACGGCCCCGTCATGCAGAGGTACTACGTGCAGTATCTCTCCGGCTTCGATGCAGTCGTCCTCAACGAACTTGTCCAGGTGAGAGTAACTCAGCATAGATTTTCTCATATACAGTAGTTGATTCAATCCAAAAAGTGAAACTCATATATACATTCATTACACACAGACTGACATATTTCAAGTGTTTATTTCTTTTAATTTTGATATAATTATGGCTTACAGCTAATGAAAACCCAGAAATCTAAAAAAATTAGATACTCAAGATTGAGAGAAAAAAAAAAGGTTTTTAACACAGAAGTGTTGGACTACTGAAAAGTATGAACATGTACAGCAGTCAGTACTTGATTGAGGCTCCATTTGTATGAATTTCTGGGGTTTTCAGAGGCTATAAGGCATAATCATCAGAATAAAAAAAAATCATCTGTATAATAAACAAGTTTCACCTTTTGAATTGAATTACTGAAATAAATTAACTTCTCGATGATATTCTAATCTTTTGAGATGCACCTGCATTTCAAACAATTTTATTATAACTTCATATAATTTTGAGGAAGCAAAACCGTCCACCATTACTTCATATGTTTAAACAGTAGGCATGTAAACATAATGCTGATGTTTAAGCATAATATCAGGACGAAACAGATTACAGTATTTCACTGACAGGTTAAACATGTTCTTAACTAAAATTATGATTTAAAAAAAGAATGTTCTGTACTTTGATATTTCTGCAGTCATTGCAATCAGGATCTCTGGAATTATACCTACATTAGTTGTCTGTTTTTGAAAATGTAAGGGCTTAAATCTCATGACCACTAGATGGAGACAAACAGCTATTTTACTATTCACTAGATGGAGACAAACTTTTTTTTGTTGCTTGACATAAGATTTAGTGCAATTTGTTACATAAATAAATTCCTTTTATAATCTTGGTTTATCTCTGGCTTTTTGTAGAACCTCTCTGTGTGTCCAGAGGATGAGTCCATCATCATGTCTTCCTTCGTGAACACAATGACTTCACTCAGTGTAAAACAAGGTGATTCATTTTCTTGCCAGAAGTTGTTTAATCAGACTGAAACTGTCTTTATTTACGTGTGGTCAGGGGTAGCTCAGCGGTGAAGGCATTGGGATACTGATCAAAAGGTCCCAGCTCGATCAAGTTGCCAGTTTTGGCCTTTGAGCAAAGACCGTAACCCTCAACTGTTCAGATGTACAGGTAGTCCCCGACTTACGAACATCCAAGCTACGAATTTCCACAGATACAAATGGACCGCGGTTCTACTTCCGGTTCAATCACGGAAGTATCTCATGCGTATTGTACAAAAAAATAGATCCTGCAGTGCACCGTATACCAATATTCACAATTATATACAATATTTTTTAGTGCGTAAGTGAATGTATAAAATGTCTGGTATATTGTATGTGTGTGCGTGTGGAGGTGCAGAAGAAATGATTCGTCCTCACTGGTTTCAATGAATCAGTCCGGGAACACAATGATACAAAATGTCTGTCCTGTAAAGCTGTCCCCATGGTGAATAATCCTAATTTTGGAAAGTCCTCAACAAAACATTTCAGTTCACAGTCGAAAACAGCTGTGAGACAAATTGGGTCTGGGATTCCTCTCCCAATTTAAAAGCACAGAGACAACATTTCACTGTGATATTCGTTTACTTTTGTGCAATTACGATTTTTGGCCACATGATGGCAATGTGCGGAAAGGAGACAGAGATTTTGTCAAGTGGATTAGTATGCTTTATATTGTGTATTTGTGTCAAAGACGTATAAGACTCACTTTGTCTGACTTAAGAACAAATCGGACTTACGAACGTGCTCCCGGGATGGAGCTTCATTCGAATGTCCAGGACTATAATGAGAAAAAACAGTATAATGAGAAAAAATTTAAGTCGCCCTTATGCACCTGCTGTAAATGCTATTTGACAAGATGAGAATTTTGGAAATGGCATACATCCCACAGCAGAAGACATGTTAATAGGAGTCAGTCATTTAGAACTGGTTTTGCAAATTTAGCATAGTAGAATTTAGTATTAAGTACAAAAAACCTCAAACAAAAAATATACAAATAGTAATAAATGTTTTCTGGTCCTGAAACTGTAATCGAAGCACAGTGTCTTAGACTGAAACTTGGACTGAAAAAGACAGACTGGTCATCTATTGACTATCCAGTCACCGAAACTCACTAAAAGAAAGATTTCTTGTTTCCCCTGTCTCTTTCAGTGGAGGACGGAGAGGTGTTCGATTTCCGAGGCATGAGGCTGGATTGGTTTCGACTTCAGGTAAGCGGAGGGAACGTAACCCGACCCCTTTCAACACCACATCGGGTAGCGACGTTTTTTTCCTAAGGCTCTGTCGAACAGACCTAATGTAGCCCCAGAGCTAACTACTGGTGTTAGGTGTGTTAGCCTGTAATATAATAGTGTATATCTGTGAGCCTCATCAGTTCTGATAATCTATCAAGCTCCGGGAATTGACCAAAGCTGGTGTATACCGTGTCTCTACCGTCTATCAGACATAATTAATCAAGCCTTAAGCATGCCAGTGGTGTATCTTCTGTCCCTCTGACTCCTCCGTCAGGCAGAATTAGTCAACACCTGGCACCGAAAAGGCCGTGTTGTCACATCCTGTTTATTTAATAGGCATAATTAATTAAGCCTTAGTTGTGTTGCATCTTGTAAAATTCATGAATATATCTGGGTTAATGGTTGTACATTTGACTCCTGTTGAGTACAATTAATCCAAACACTAAAATCTGAGCACTTGTTTCAGTTCTTGACTCTAACAAGCATAATTAAATGCCTTAAAGCTGAGTACTGGTGCTCTATCATTTCCTGTTTATACAGTTCTTATTAGGCGTAATAAATCAAGCACAGATGAGAGTGTGTTTTTGTTTTTGTGGTCTTTCCCCCCCCCCCCCCCTGAAATTCTGATTAAACAGGGAAAGAATGGACCTGTAGCCAAACAATAATAATTGTAAATGTGTTCGTGTTAGTGCTTCATCCTGTTGGATTGCTTTAGGTGTGTTAAAAGTCAGACTTCGGGCGAGCGTTCTCCGGACTGTATGCGTTGGAGGCATGATTACTCAACTCAAGAGAGAAAAACTATTTTAATCAGAGCTTACAACAAACTGGAAAAAAAAAAAAAACATCTGCGAGATGAAAAATGAGTGGGACAGGAGTGCGCACTTTTAATGACATCTGGTCTTAACAACCCGCTTTTTGTTGCTTTAGAGGGGGAAAAAAAGATGAGAATTCTAGACACTTGTTGGCCAAAACATCATTTAGATTACAGTTTATTTAGACTTAATTTTTTTTTTTCATAAGAACATGTTCTTTATAAATCCTTTAGGTTTTTTCCTATAATTTCCTGACTGTTGGCTGCGTAAGTAGAATACTTAGTACTTTACTATATACAGCTCTCGCACAGCAGTATGAACTGAATTGTTTGTGTGCACCAGTGACATGCACCCAGTGGCCACTTTTCCTTGTTGTCATGTTCACTTCATAAGCTTCGTCTGTCACATCGTCCACTCGGAAGGTTTACAGTTCGTCACTGCAGCTCATCTGTCCTGCGCAGGATGTCACCGACCTCACACTGCGAAGGGAATTTAGACAAATTGAATTTAGACACGCGCTCAATAGTTTGGTCAAAAAGTGTCACTGAAGAAGGAACGAGAGACTAACACATGGTAGTTGGACGAGAAACACTTGAACATAGAATAAGATCTTCCGTCCACTGGCTTAATGCACTTGAAAGACTTGTGCTAAGGCCATGATTTACTTAACGCGTTAGTGTTTATGACTCTGCACAACCCCTAACTACATTATTTCCGGATAGATGCGTAACCTTATAAATCAGGAAAGCGCACAAAGTCTTGTGCACGACCGCGATCTGAATGACAAGTGATCATATTCATGTATTTCACGTACACATGGAAAAACTGTGTCTTCGCGAAGAGCTACTCGGCGGGGGGGGGGGGGGGGGGGGCCGATTTTTTTAAA
>JAQQZT010000036.1:27250746-27261009 GCA_030068275.1 Clarias platycephalus | reverse complement strand
AAGCCAGTACATGTCCAGGCCTGTCTGAAGTTTGCTACAGAGCATTTGGATGATCCAGAAGAGGATTGGGAGAATGTCATATGGTCAGATGGAACCAAAATCGAACTTTTTGGTAAAAACTCAACTTGTGTTTGGAGGATAAAGAATGCTGAGTTGCATCCAAAGAACACCATACCTACTGTGAAGAATGAGAGTGGAAACATCATGCTTTCGGGCTGTTTTTCTGCAAAGGGACCAGGACGACTGATCCTTGTAAAGGAAAGAATGAATGGGGACATGTATCGTGAGAGAAAACCTTCTTTCATCAGCAAGGACATTTGAAGATGAAACGTGGTCTTTCAGCATGACAATGATACCAAACACACCGCCCGGGCAACGAAGGAGTGGCTTCGTAAGAAGCATTTCATGGTCCTGGAGTGGCCTAGCCAGTGTCCAGATCTCAACCCCATAGAAGATCTTTGGAGGGAGTTGAAAGTCCGTGTTGTCCAGTGACAGCCCCGAAACATCACTGCTCTAGAGGAGATCTGCATGGAGGAATGGGCCAAAATACCAGAAACAGTGTGTGAAAACCGTGTTCAGACTTACAGTACAGAAAATGTTTGACCTCTGTCATTGCCAACAAAAGGTATATAACAAAGTATTGAGATGAAATTTTGTTATTGACCAAATACTTATTTTCCACCATAATTTGCAAATAAATTCTTTAAAAATCCAAAAAATTTTATTTTCTGTGATTTTCTGGATTTTTTTTTCCCTATTTAGTCTCTCATAGTTGAGGTATACCCATGATGAAAATTACAGGCCTCTCATCTTTGTAAGTGGGAGAACCTGCACGATTGGTGGCTGACTAAATACTTTTTTGCCCCACTGTATAAATGCAGCATAGCACCTGCATATATACACGCGACTGCCATTTTTAAATACTTCAACAGCCTGTTGGCACACACAGGGTTTTCTTATCTATCCCAGTGCTTGACGTCGTCCTGTTCTCACTGTTTGTCTGTTTCTTTTGCTTACTGCATAGTTTACTACGTTTTTTTTTTTTTTTTTTTCAGAGAAACTTAGCTCGTTGTTTAATTAAACCACGGATTGGAAAACGAACGTAAAGGGTCTATTCGGGCTTTATTGTTCCACCTGTGATTTATTGGTGCAGCTGACAGGAGTTTGGGTTAGAGTTCACTTTTGACGTGGCTCCAAATCCAAGCCCTGTCCAAGCACATAAACACGGGCTGAGGAATAACAGGTATTTTCCACTGCAGGGTTCAGAAACTCTGACGCGTTTAGGCTGGCCGTGTCTGTGAACCCTTGTAAATGCTCGTGCTTCTTGTCGATGAGGCTCTATTAGCACCTCTCCCTGCTATGTCCTCTCCCCACATTCCCGTAGGTCGCACTGAGTAAAACGTTTTACTGCAAGATCCTTTCCCAGATTTCCCGTGCCGGACTCTCGTTATCCACAGTTTTAATAACTTCACAGATAACTTCACCGTGGTGATGCAGTGAAGCCAAATTATTTACCTACGTAGGAAGACCAAATTATACAGCCATTGTTTAACAAATGTGCGTAAACAGAAACGTTAGAAACACTAACAAATGTTGGAAAAAGGATTAAACAGTGATTTAAGGATAATATACAGTATATATTATGTCATTGATTACATAAGAAGCCCCTACTATTATTGTTGCACCACCTAGAAATGGCTCACTATTACTTTTCTAAGAAATCGGTCCAACGGTTTTCCCTGAAATCCAACAGCCTCACATCTCCCTCAGTTTTGCATGCAACCCCAAAGTTCAGCTGCGGCTCCTAAACAGTATGGAAAAAGTTGACCCGGTAGAAAATGCACCATTTTCTAATTATGATGATTTGTTTGGGCCCCTGCCAAATCGTTTGTTCCCGCGGACCTAGCACATAAACTTTTTGGTCCAATCAGAAAACGAGAACGTTGCATGGCTCAAAAATCTCTACCACTATGGAAAAGGTCGTTTCGCTTAAAAAAAAATTATTAGCCCCATCAAAAACTGACCCCTGAACTCACTCTATTAAGAATTTGTGAGGATTTATAGTGTAGAGACAGCAAGTCTCTACACTATAAAGCAAGAAACTACTCCATGTTTCTAAACTTACAATTTGCGATAAATTTTGCACAACTCCCACAAAGCTTATATCACAATTATCATTAATATAAGTTTATAATCTATGTGTATAAAGTTGTGACTTGGTTTCTGAGCAGCTGAATCTCCAAGCGCACTTGAACGGTCCTTGTTGACGATAACACTGGTTGGTTTTGGGGGGCGAAGCTTTGTGCACATTGGTGCAAATTGATGCAGGGTTAATGTGTAAAAATAAGTAAATAAAAAATTTTTACTCAGCAACACTCATTTATTAATTTGAGACCTTTTAATCCCCACAAATCTCGCCCAATGTTTATTCAAACTAGTAGTTACAGTAATAATTACAGTAATAACCTAACCCTAGAGACAGTTGTTTAGGGAAACATAATGTGTCTTATGCAATGTCCAACACTGCTGGATAATAATAATCAAGATAATCCAGGCAACAGATTATTACCTCAGCTAATTCGGCTAGAAAGATTACTTACAGAATAAGTAATACTAGACATTAATAAGGTCAATACTTGACGTGAATGCTAAACATTTTTGGCCTATCTCTCTAAGGAATGGTATGATGCAAATAATCGCTCAAAACAATATTGTCATCCTTTCAGGTCCATAGTGGGAATGACCATGTATAACCAGGCCACACAGGAGATTGCAAAGCCCTCGGAGCTCCTGACCAGCGTGAGAGCCTACATGACAGTGCTGCAGTCCATCGAGAATTATGTCCAGATTGACATAACCAGAGTGTTTAACAACGTGCTGTTGCAGCAGACACAACATCTGGACAGCCATGGAGAGCCAACCATCACCAGCCTCTATACTAACTGGTAAGGACATCATACACTTTTATGGCCACCGTATATGCAGTTATACTCTGTAACTAAGAGAACTAAGTTATACACTAAACAAAGAGAGCATAAAACAAGTGCATGCAAGGGTTAATGGTTTAACATAGGACAAGTAGAAGAAAGTGGAGTTGGGATAGGAAAGAAATTCCATGGAAACTTATGCAGCCTGGTATCAACTATTGAAGTTTATTAACATTCACAAATAGTTTTACAAGTACAATTCGATAAAGTTTTCCTGGCATGTTGATGTGATGTCGCTCCTCGCAGGTATCTGGAGACTTTGCTTCGGCAGGTAAGCAACGGCCACATAGCTTACTTCCCTGCCATGAAAGCATTCGTCAATCTTCCGACTGAGAACGAGCTCACCTTCAATGCAGAGGAGTATTCAGACATTTCTGGTAATCTCTCCGAAATGCTTCATTCTAAATTACTAGCATTCCAAATAATTATGTAATTGTGTAATTTCAACGTCCTGCTCTCTGTCCTTCTTGACGCAATTATTTCAGAAATGCGATCGCTTTCTGAGCTTCTGGGTCCATACGGAATGAAGTTTCTCAGCGAGAGCCTGATGTGGCACATCTCCTCCCAGGTGGCTGAGCTCAAGGTGAGGAGGTCATCTCTGATGAAGCTGATTTAGAAGCGCCTTATTTACGAATGTGTCACAGGCGTGTGTCCCTAGGGCATGTTTAGGTGTTGTCGGGTATTAAAGCTCACAAAAGCCTCTCGGGTAAAATTACTCCGGCATGTTGAAGGGACCACTGAGATTCGTTTGGGTGTCTGTGGGTCTACTGGATTGTCAATACAAAGATAATAAAGGATAAGGAAGGTCATGTGTCCCCATATTTAAAAGGTAAATGGTCAGCTATTCCCAGGACATTAAAGGTCATGGGAAAGTGTCCTCATATTTGAAAGGAAATGGTCAGGTATTCCCAGGACATGGCTGTGTCCTGACAGATAATTGTCAGGTATTCCCTAGACATTAAAGGTCTTGGTGCTGTGTCCTCATATTTGGAAGGTAATAGTTATGAGTTCCCAGGCCCTTAAAGGTCATTGTTAAGTATCCTCATATTTGAAAGGTAATGATCAGTTGTCCCTAGGCCATTAGAGGTCATGTTCAGGTGTTGTCCAATTTTAAATGTAATAGTCAGGTATTCCAAGGACATTAAAGGTCATGGCCATGTGTATTTTAAAGGTCATGGTTAAGTATTCCCAAGACGTTAAAGGTTATGGTCGTGTGTCCTCGTATTTGAAAAGCAATGGTTGTGAGTTTCCCAGGACATTAAAGATCTTGGTTAAGTATCCCTTATATTTGAAAGGTAATGATCAGTAGTCCCTAAGACATTAAAGGTCATGTTTAGGTGTTGTCAGATTTTAAAGGTCATGGTCAGGTGTTCCCAAAACATTAAAGGTAATGGTCGTGAGTTCGCTGAACATTAAAGGTCATGGCCAAGCGTCCTCATATTTGAAGTTAATGATCAGATGTCCCCAGGACATTAAGGGGTATCTTCATGTGTCGTAAGATTTTATAAATACATTAAGTCCCCGAGTTACGAATTTCCGCAGGTACGAACGGACCACGGATCTACGAACAAGTCATAGGAGTAGTCCACAAGAATTGTACAAAAAATAAATAAATACATACTGCAGTGCACCAGATACCAATATTTTAAATGTACATTATTTTCAGTGTGTAAGTGAATGTATAAAATGTCCAAACGTATATTGTATGTGTGTGTGTGTGGGGAGAAATGAGTCGGCCTCACCGGTTTCAAAGAATCAGTCCGGAAGCATGATGATAGAAAATGGCTGTCCTGTAAAGCTGTCGTGATGGTGAATAACCCTAATTTCGGAGAACTTTCAACGAAATAGAGTTCACAGTCTGAAACAGCTCTGAGACAAAATGTGGTCCTTTCAAGCGTGCAGTAAACACTTTTTAGCATTGTCCTCTACCGACGTCTTCCACTTTAATCGAGGTCCGCTGACCCTTGCTGTGTCACCGGGATTCCCCTCGCAATTTAAAGGCGCAGTCTCGCGAGCGTATAATGCGAAACCAAAACACCAAACCTGTGTGGTTGGTTTTGTCATGCTTTACATTGTGTATTTATGTCAAAGGGGTATAAGACTCACTTTGTCAAACTTATGAACGAATCTGACTTATGAACATTCTCCCGGAATGGAACTCGTTCGTAAGTTGGGGACTTACTATAGTGGATAAAGATAATGGTCACGTTTTCTCAAAACAATAAATGTAATGGCCATGTGTCCTCAGGTTTGAAATGTATAGAGGTGACAGCATTGATTCAAGAGTTTAATGTGGTGACATCCAGGTCATATTTTGGCATGGTGTTGGGCGTCCCCAGATAAGATGAGATAGTGATGGTGTCTCTAGGTAATGAAGATCTTTCAACTTAGGTTGTCGTAAAGTGCTATATAAATAAATGTTGATTGATTGATTGATTGATCATGTTTTCTTCGGTAGTAACAGTCATGGTCACAGGTCTGAACTGAACATGTGCGGGTGTTACAGGTGTTGTTTTCTCAGGTGCTGCAGATATTAAACATTATAGTGAGCTTTCTCCAGGTATTAATCGTCCAAAAAGATCTGCAGTACTATTTGGTCTGTTTCTCTCTATTTGCTTTTCCAGCTGCTGAGAAAGTTCTCCATCTGCCTGGAAGCAATTAAAAGCTTTCCTTGTTATTACTTGAGCCAGAACGAGTGGTGTACCTGTAACTCTATTTATTACTCTATATTTACCCCCTCTCTCGCTCCTTGGGTAACACATTACGTCTGTCAGAAACTCTCAATACAATGCTGGTATTCATTAATAAAGAGATCCTTTATTAAAATAGTAACATGCTGTGTGTGTGTGTGTGTGTGTGTGTGTGTATTATGGGTGCAGGAACAGATATGTTAAACTGTTGGTTAAGTGTCAAAATGCTGAAAGAATTTAAGCCACAACGTAATGTCATAATCATATCTTCTCCCTCTGGACTGTGGAAACGCGTGAAAGATTTATGCTCTTCTAACATGCAATCCTTTCTCCCCACCTGAAAATCATTTACAGTTGGAAAGAATAGCTTTGCCTATCTGATTTTCGTTGTTGTTCATGGTCTCAACCTTTACACCATGCTGTGTTTACTTAATATGAAACATATTTGAACACAAGTGCTCTGTTCATGGGCGTTAGTGTAAAAAAATGTGAGATGTGTGATCTTGAACATATTCTTCTCCTTTTTTTTGTTTTGTTTTTTTGTTTTTTTTAAAGATGCAGTTAGGACATAAAATGTATCGGTGCTTACCTTAGGTGTAAAATAGTACAAGTTGCTCTGATTTAATGAGATTCAAGAATGGATATTTTGCCTAATTTTAACAATCCTGTATTTTGTTCTTCAGAAACTGGTGGTGGAGAACGTGGAGGTTCTGACTCAGATGAGAACCAGCTTTGACAAACCTGATCACATGGCAGCGCTCTTCAAGAGACTTACATGTGAGTGTTCCTGGAACTGCTCGTCTGGGCCACTTGCTCATAGAGTTTCTGCTTTAACACCTCCTATAGGTCATCGGGGACAGAATTCTGCGCTAGGTGAAAACTTGTAAATGGTGTGCTCCATGGGCCAAGCCAAACAGCTTTCTTTACAACTGTATGGCTTTCTAAAAACTCATTTTAGTCTGCACTTTGGGTTCCTTGTACACGAATGAGTCATTTCGGCATCTGTTCTGAAAGCGAGTGCCGATTTAGGTCACTACTGTTTGCTGTGTGCCCCTTAACGTCAAGTTTCTTTTGTTTCCTTTAGCTGTGGACAGCGTACTCAAGAGGATGACCATCATCGGGGTCATTCTGTCCTTCCGCTCGCTGGCACAGGAGGCGCTCCGGGATGTAAGTGCGACTCCACATTCTAATCTCCATCACAGGACACAGGCCTCAGCAGCAGGGTGACCTTATAACTGGAGTCGTATCTACTGGGTTTTAGTGCAATATTACGAATAATAGTAACTTAGTAAAATAGCAAAAAGCGGCATGGTGTTAAGGTTAGTGTTCAGAAGGTCAATGGTTTAAACCCCAGCTTCACCAGGCAGCCATTGTGACCCCTTAAGCAAGGGCCTTTACCCTGTCTGCTCAAACTTGAAGTAAGAATTTTACCATGCAGTAAAAAGTCTATATGTGACAAAAGTAGAGGCTTAACTCATTCTAGACTTTAGACCATAATATTCAACCATTTATTAACCAATAGTCGAACACCATAACAAAAACAATAATCAATATATAATAATAATTATTATGAATACCCAGACATAGTTTCCCTCCTTAGTTTAAGTTCTAGTGCCACAATCCTTGTACTCCGCACTTGTACAGTGTGGACTACTTCGTACCCTAATGCACTTAATGGCTCTGGAATCGGGTCTGGACTCAACAGACCACGTGGCCTTTGTCCATTTTTTTTTTTTCATGAATAGTCTCACTTACAAGTCCAGTTCTCATCACATTGTGTGTGTGTGTGAAAATGCTCTTACTTTTAATATTAAACATAGCTGTGTTTTCAACCGACAGGTTTTTTTTTTTTTTTTTTTGGTTCAACCATGCCTGTTTACTAAGCATTTAAGTGGTTTCCGTTTAGGGATTTATTTATTTATTTTCTGACCACATTTATTCCAAGAAGTTGAAGGCACAGCACTATCCTTTCAGATTTTAATAATGTTTTGAACAGTTCTTAACCCCATTCCAGTAATTTCAAATATTCTTAATGTTTTTTTTTTTTGTATTTGATGCGTGCCAATAATTTGACCCTTCTGAAGAGGTGATTTTTTTGTTTTGTTTTGTTGTTGTTGTTTGTTTTCTTTTTGGGCCAGGCAATGTATTTCATATAATTTAATTTGTAATTTTCTTGTCAGGTTTATTTACACTCCCATATTTCTGACCTTCTTGACAAGTTATTAATTTGAGTAAAACGGACAAAATTCTTAATAGGATTTTGAGCCCCATGCTTGGCGGGCTGTGGTGCACTGGGTGTTCTGGTGCCTTTCGTCACAAGCATTGAGGTCTTATGGCAGTATGTGCTACTTTGGCTTTTTTGTCAGATGGTAGTTTTATACTTCTATCTGAAGTATAAAACAATACTGAAGGCCTCCAAGTCTATTTTTGCAGGAACTGTTCCAGAGCAGCTGACCTTCGTGTCTTAAAATAACAAGTGACTGTTGGTGTTGTTACATAATTACCTAATGCCATATGTGTTATTTCATAGTTTTGAAATCCCCAGTATTGTGAAGAAAATAAATTACTAAGCAAAAACAAAGAAGTTTGCAAGTGATCCCACATTTTTGAGTGTTTTTGTGCATGTAAGCTGTAATAATGTGATATTTTAAAAACCAAAATTATTATTATTATTATTATTATTTATTTTTTTTCTTGTGAAATTGATATGCCGATGTCTGTCTCTGTCGTCTCAAGGTTCTCTCCTGCCACATTCCTTTCTTGGTCAGCTCTGTGGAGGATTTTAAGGATCACATTCCCCGCGAAACAGACATGAAGGTAACAATCCGTCTCTTGTCAGCCCGCCCTCGTACACTGTTACAGCAGAGGGTGACGGTCTGTTTCTCATTCCCAGGTGGCCATGAATGTGTACGAGCTCTCCTCAGCAGCAGGTTTGCCCTGTGAGATTGATCCTGCTCTGGTTGTTGCTCTGTCCTCCCAGAAATCTGGTAAGCAGGATTTATAAGCAGCATTACTACTTCTTCTTCTTCTACTTGTTATATTAGCATTCACCGCATTCCAGTGATGTGCTTCCAGACGTCTGTAGGAAGAGCTGGAACTTTAAAAGAAAATAGATATCCATTGCTGTACAATTCCAACAAGAGAGAAATTGAACTCTTAGACAGGCAGGTGTCAACTCCGTTTCACTCTGGAGGTCTGTCTCGTTATAATAATGTCAGTTTTGTGAGTCCATACAAGAATATTTTTTGGCTTGGCCCGATTTGAGTCTCATCATCGTAAGAAAGATCTCCACTGTTTACTGTCAAAACAGGCCGTCAGTGCCAAACTCCACATCACCAACTTGCTCCCACAGGGTTGTTCTAATACAAATACAAGTTAATTGTTGGACATTAGCAGCGCTTTTATTGGCACCTCAAACTCAAGGCCTGCTGAGAAGGACTTTTTTTTTTTCCCCTCCTCGCGCTTTCTGCTTTGTCGTGTCCCGAGCCAAAGCAAAGGTGTGTCGTGAAGGATCGATGGAGTCATTCCACTTTTTTTTTCTTTTTTTTTTGTCTGTGTGTGATAACAGAAAACATCAGCCCCGAGGAGGAGTACAAGATCGCCTGTCTGCTGATGGTGTTTGTGGCCGTGTCTCTGCCGACCCTGGCGAGTAACGTCATGTCTCAGTACAGCCCGGCAATTGAAGGTATACATGATAGAATAATTATTATTATTATGACATAAAGATGGTGCATCTTAGTGAACAAGTGTGCACCGGCATATTAGTGTGTATATTCATCCGTCATGACATCCAGACCATCTTTTAATCCTGTGTTAATATCTATGTTAATTTCAGGGCACTGCAACAACATCCACTGCTTGGCAAAGGCGATTAACCAGATTGCTGCTGCTCTCTTCACCATCCATAAGGGCAGCATCGAGGACCGTCTGAAGGAGTTCCTAGCTGTAAGTTCATCGCCTCTACGTGACCTGGTTTCTTTATTTCATCAAGATATAAACTTTTTATGGTTATTTGTTGCAGCTGGTCTTAGCCTTGGCACTGAACTGTCTCAAACTCGTATCAGTTCGAAAGGCGCAGATGATTAGCTCTCTCTCTCTCTCTCTCTCTCTCTCTCTCTATAAAACTCTCTCAACTACAAGGTGCAGAATAGGACACACAAAAAAGCTACACACATTTTTTTTTTACTGTCTAGAGAAAATCCACCTCAGTGTTCATCGTGCAGAACACTTCTGTCCATCAAACATATTTTATTTGATTGTAACTCTTCTACTCCTTTGAGGAATTTTTGTTCCATTGACATTTTTAAAGAAGATTTAAAACAAGGAAATAAAAATATGATTTTAAAGTTCTTAGAATTTTTTTTTAAACATCTTATCTAGTTTTAATATTGAGTAACAAAACTGACTCTCGCCATGAATAAACAGACAGACAGATGAATAGGCAGACAGAAAGACAGATGAATAGGCAGACAGAAAGACAGATGAATAGGCAGACAGAAAGACAGATGAATAGGCAGACAGACAGACGAATAGATAGGCAGACAGACAGACGAATAGATAGGCAGACAGACAGACGAATAGATAGG
>JAQQZT010000036.1:27228990-27239117 GCA_030068275.1 Clarias platycephalus | reverse complement strand
GAATGTAGAAAATAAATCACTAAACAAAAACACAGAAATTTGCAAGTGACCCCAAACTTTTGAACGGTAGTGTATATTAGATTACTGTGCAATATTTACAAATGCTCTTGGGTCATATTTTTGGTACTTAACTGTTTTAGGACTCACTTTGTTTTGGAGATTATTTATTACTTTTTCTTTAGATAACAACTGTGAGCAACTGTAACCTAGCATAAGCTATTTCCCTCTGGGATTAATAAAGTTCTTTGAATCTTGAATCTTGTATCTTGAAATTCTGATTTATGATCTCATATTGATCTTGGCCTCCCTGCTGTTGTAATAGTGTAATACCATATTCTGGAGAGAGAAAGAGAGAGAAAGATATCCTGGGTGAATCCTGATGTGTGACGTCATGCTGGAGTTGAGTTGAGAGGGGAGGGGAAGGAGAAGGAGTGGAGAACTCCTTGTTTGAACTCCCCTTGTCCTGCCCAGTGACGTCACTCGGAAACTACACCTGCGTGCGCACTCGTGCACGGCGCTTTCTTAACGTCTGTGGTGGAGCGCAGCGCAGCGCACACTTATACACCTACACACACACACACACACACCAGGCACTCCGCAAAGGCCGACTTGACCCATCACCATCATCACCACTTCTTATTCCTGGAGAGCTTTGTTTCTTACGATGCAGACCCTCGGCTGACTCCAGGAACTTTTTTGGAGCTGAGTAAGAGCACGAGCCTCTCCGACGAGATTCGATCCTGCGAAGGAAGATGTGGCGCGTTCTGATGCGCGAGCTGGTGCACGCGGTGGCGTGCGTGCTGCTGGTGTGGTGCCCCGGCGGAGGAGAGGCTCTGGCCGGCTCGTGCGAGGCGGTGCGCATCCCGCTGTGCAGCCCCATGCCGTGGAACATGACCAAGATGCCCAACCACCTGCACCACAGCACGCAGGCGAACGCCATCCTGGCCATCGAGCAGTACGAGGCGCTGCTGGACACCGGCTGCAGCGCGGACCTGCTCTTCTTCCTGTGCGCCATGTACGCGCCCATCTGCACCATCAGCTTCCAGCGCGACCCCATCAAGCCGTGCAAGTCCGTGTGCGAGCGCGCCAAGTCGGGCTGCGAGCCCGTGCTCAAGAAGTACAACCACTCGTGGCCCGAGAGCCTGGCGTGCGACGAGCTGCCGGTGTACGACCGCGCGGTCTGCATCTCACCTGAAGCCATCGTTAAAGCCGATCCGTCAGGTACACACACTATACTGTACACACCACACACACACACACAACCTTCTCACTACTTCTCAAACCTGGGCTCACCTGTCTCATGTTATCACCTAATGCATTTCTAACAATCTATTAACCCTGGCTGTTGCACTCTTAAAAAAAAAAAAAAAAAAAAAACTTTCACATTTTTAAAATGTACTTCAAAGGAAACATCAAAGGAACACTTTAAAAAAACAATTCAAGTGTTTAAGGAGGCACTGTGGTGTTAGTGGTAAGCACTTGCACCTCCTCTGCATGGAGTTTGCATGTTCTCCCCGTGCGCCCTGGTATACTCCGGATTCCTCCCACACTCCAAAGACAAGCAGATCACTTGAAAATTTTTGTTCCCAAATTGCCCGGAATGTGTGAACCAGTCCAGTGTGTTTCCCCATCTCTTGCCCTAAGTCTGCTACACTGTAAACCTGAATAAGTTGGCAAAACTCAAGTTTTTAAATAATGATTTCCAATTTTAAGTAAACAAACTAAGTTTTTGAGTTTGTTGTACTCATTCATATTAATCGTTCTTCACTTGCATTATTGAGTAGCCCGATTAATACTATTTAATAGCAATTAGCATTTTTTTTAGTTGATGCAAATCAAATAAATTGTCGTTGGTCTTTCGGCTGCTCCCTGCAATGGGTCGCTACAGCAGACAATCCGGTCCGCACGCAAGCTTGGCACAGGTTTTACACCAGATGCCCTTCCTGAGACAGCCCTCCCATTTTATCTGGGCTTGGGACAGGCACTTCATCCAGTTGTTGTTGGGAATCGAACCCGGGCAGACGAAACACCTACCACTGAGCCACCAGTTTGCCAGACAAAAAATTGCTAGTCTGAAAGATTTTAAGTTGGTGGAACTTTAAGGTGACAGTTACTGTTACTTAGGTACTTACAGATACTTAAAATATCAAATTTGTTCAACTAACTTGAAAAGTGTCAACTCACAAATACCAAAAAGTTCTAAATACTCATCAAGGTCTATTAATTTGAACTAATTGTAATTATTTAAGTTAACAGTACTCAATATGTTTAATTACTTTGAGCATTAGGGTTTACTATAGGAAAGGCTCCAGCCCACCCCAAACACCCTGTATACAGGATAAACCGGTATGGATGATGATTAAATCAGTGAGTGAGTGAGTATTATTTAAAATAAAATGCTTTCTAAAGAAGCATTGTGGTGTAGCACTGTCGCTTTGCATCTCCCATGGTCCGGGTTTCATTCCTGCCTGCATGGAGTTTGCATGTTCTTCCGGTGCTTGGTGGGTTTCCTCCGGGTATTCCGGTTTCCTCCTACAGTCCAAAAGACATGCAGATTACTCTAACTGGCGTTCCTAAATTGCCTGTAGTGTGTGAATGAGTGTGTGTGTGTGTGTGCGTGTGTCTTGGGATGGATCAGCACCCTGTACATGGTGTACCCCGCCCCTTGTGCCCTAAGTCTCCTTGGATAGGCTCCAGACCTCTCGCGATCCTGTATACAGGATAAGGTGGTATAGACGATGAGTGAGTGAGTGAGTGAGTGAGTGAGTATTATTTAAAATTAAAAAGATTTCTAAAGAGTGTCTATTTGGCTCAGCTCTTTGTTGCAGGCTCTTAAGACTGTAAAAGTTGGTCGAGCAATGCCATGTAACCATGCTGGCATTTGATTCTTCAACCATTTTTGTTAGTGAAACAAGGAGAGCTCTTTGTGGTATGAATAAATGGTTACAGAACCGCCAAGCAGATGGATTTTTACTAAGGTTCTTCTAAAAGCAAAATATTTATTTATTGGTATTGTGCTGCCTTATTATTATTATTATTATTATTATTATTATTATTATTATCATTCTTATTGTTACAGCTGTTTTTATTTCTTCCTTAAAGATAATTCTTACTTTCAAGACCCATCAATATGCAGCCCTGGTAAGACGGAGTGCTTTTTTCCTCCCCTGAAATTAATTTGCTTTTTGACACGGTGTGATTATATAATCAATGGTTCTTAAGGTAATTACATAGCTTAAGGTAAGTACACTATTTTCGCATACCCAGGTTAGTTAAAGATACTTATTAGTAAAGACAGATATTAAAAGTGGATAAATGGCACTCTTATGGGTACCACTCCATTGACATCATACTGTGAGTGTAGGTTGATGAGAACAATCATGCTGAGAACAATCACATTAAAATATTAGAAAGGCACCTTAATAGGAAGTGATATTCAAAACCTTACTGTCGTCTGGTGAACCCTGACCAGTCGATGTACAAGATACCATCGTTGCTCCTAATAAAAGTCACCTTACTTGTTGGGAAGGAAAACTTTAAAGAGAAAAGTCCAATTTTTACCGGGACCCGTGATTAAATTTCTTGTGAACGAAAGCATAAAACTGATTGACATTCACTTCACTTCACGCACCTGCGGAAGAGATGCACCTGTCTGTGGGAAGTGTACACACAATCATTCATCAACACCACTTTCACATTACAGGAATTCAGCTTGGAGCTTTTGCCTCAGTCTTGCCTCAGTCCCATACAGTCCTGACCTCACTCCAAGCCATTATCACACACGTTTGGACCACTGGAGTTCCTGGGAGGCCAGGGTTTCAGACATGAAGCAAGAAGACTGATCATGAGAAAACTTTCTACCCTGATGGTATCCAAGCACTAGTGCAACACTGGGATAAGTGCATCAGTGTAGCAGAGGATTATATAGAGAAATAAAGGATGTTTCTAACTCTCATAAATGTGTTTTGTTCTTCTGCACAATCAGAAGTCCCACTTTGACTTGAATGCATGTATATATTAATATTAACGAGATTTAAGAAGTCTAAACAACAACAACAAAAATTGAGTGTACATTTAAAACTAGACACTCAAATAATAAAAAATCTAAATCAAAAGCATGTAAAATGACAGACAATACATTTTAGTAATGCATGCCATAAAAATGAAATTCTTATGAAGTTTTTATAAAATTTGAAAGATTAAAAAAAATAACGAAGAGAAAAATTGTAGTTTTATTTTGTAAATCAGTTGCACTTGCATGAAAGAAAAGAGTCAGAAAAAAGTAACATGTGATGTCATGCTGATTAGATTAATTGAAATCATGGAAATCTGATCATAATTCAGTTATAACGTGTGTGTATTATATTCAGGTATCTGGCGGTGTCAGGAGGGTGAGTGGTGTACACACCCATGAGCAGTGCATGCTCTATAATGAGTGATGTGGGATGCAATGGGTGCAGGTCTACATGTTGGAATTGGTTGAGCAGTCTTCGCTTCTTTGTGTTCTAACTCTAAAATTTAGATTTATGAAATGTATCTGCTTAAACATTGTCTTGTTGCGAGGTGGAATGTTCTCATAGGGGTTTGTGCGCCTCAAACCTCCATGGTTGGGGCTTTGGATCCAGCCCAGAGTCTGTGTGAGTTGAGTTTGCATGGTCTCTTGGTGGGTTTTCTCTGGGTACTCCAGTTTCCTCCCACAACAAAGATTCGGTCTAGGTTGATTGGCGTTTCCAAATTTCCTGTTGCATGTAATTGGATGAGTGAGTGAATGTGTGTGTTTATGCCCTACACTGGGTTGGCACCATCCATGGTTTACCTTGACTTTTGCTCTAAGTACACTGGGATGGGCTCCAGGCTCCCTACAAAGGATAAGCGGTAAAGTCAATGGATGGATGGATGTCCTTTTGAGGATACACTCACATTCGTGACATTTTATTCTGTTTGTTTGTAGAGAAGTTGCAAAATAGTAGTGCAGTTAAACAGCAGTAAATTTTCTATTGATAACACATGGCAATAGGGAATGGGGTTGGTTAAAAACAAGAGCTCAGGCTGCATAAAATATCAGGCTTTCTTTTGATAAAATCTCATGCATGGGAAAAAGATCAGGCTAACCCTGGGCAAAATGTCATGGGCAACTGTTGGCTAAAATATCATGTTTATACGGGCTAAAATCTCGGAATAATCCTGGCTAAAATCAGAGGTTAACTGCGCGAAATCTCAACGTGTACACTGGATAAAATCTCAGGTTTACGCTTGGTGAAAACTCAGCTTTATGTCAGGTAAAATCTTTGGTTTATGCTGGCTAAAATCACAGGTTTACGCTGGGTGAAAAGCTCACTGTTTCTCTTCATTGTAGAAATGAACCCTGACTTCGAGACAGAAGTGAACAGTGGCAACTGTCAAGGAGTCAGTGGTACTTCGAAATTTTTTTTCTCTTTATCACCTTTGCATGCGCATTTGATAACGCATATGAGATACTGTGTGTATTACAGGGTGTCTGTGGGTTCTTTATCGGCCTTCTCTGAAATTACATGTAGATCTAAAGTACAGTGGAACCTTGGATTACGGGCATAATTTATTTCTCATATTCCAAAACACTCGCAAAACAAATCGACTTTCCCATAAGAAATAATGGAAACTCAAATTATTCGTTCTGTGTGTGTGTGTGTGAGAGGCTAAAGTTAGGAGCCCCTCCCCCCCCCTTCTCGTCTTACACACCCTTCCTCCACTCTTTTCACACACACGCGTGCACACAACGGAAACACTGTTTTATTGGAAAAATAAACAAGGGGTCTCTCTGACACTCAACTGAGCGACACACTAACGGAATCACTGGTGTAAAGTAAAAAGAAAACAAATTAACCTGCACTTTACCTTTGAAAAGAATCACGACAGAGCAGTGTTTCAGTGTAGAGCAGAGAGAAAGAGTGTGTGTGTCTGTGTGTGTCTGTGAAGGTGAAAGTAGGAGGGGTCTGTGTGTGTGTGTGTGTGTGTGGCAATGATGCACGCGCATACAGACACAAAGAGCAGGCTGGTACAGAGAGAGAAAATGGATCTTTAACCTCTCTAATGAGACTTGCTTTTGCTTTACACGCGCGCTGTACACACACATACAGACACAAAATAAAATATGTTTTACGCACACATACTGTACGTGGTCACAGTGTTATAGTAAACAGTACACGCGTGCACGGATATCCATTATACCAGTAAGAGACGCGCAAAAGACCCAGCAGTCAAAAATGAAGCGCATGCGTGATGCATGATACTCGGTACTCGTAAAACAAGACTTGTTTGTTTTTCTCAGGTCAAAATTTATTAAAAATCTTTGCTCGTCTTGCGGAACACTCGCAAAGCGCATTACTCGCAGTCTGAGGTTTCACTGTACTTACTAACTTGCTTTAAATTTCAAGTTGCATGCTATTAGATCAAGAGTTATTGAAAATCTGATGTTTGTACAACTTGACACAAACATCAGGTAACACTAGGTGTGTATGGTAACACAATCGGTGCTTGAATTGCAAAACATTTTTTTAAATTAAGTCAAGTCCTTGTTGTCATGTTGACGTTTGTTTTAATTCAATTACATTTTATTGTGTATAGCGGACAGAATTACAGAAATCATTTAAATAAAATAAAATAAAATTCAAACTTTATGACATATTTGCTATATGGTCAAATTTGCATTCGTATAACAGGGAATGTTTTAAATGTCAACACGAGAATGAACATGAGTTTCATTTGTCAAGGTGAAAAATAATTGCCTGATTGAGAAAAAAACTGCTCACTGCTATTTCAGTTCTAAAACTACCAGAGCCATTTCAGTCATAAGCAATCATAGCAAAACGCTTGGAATCAATACAGTCCGAAGCCATGTTCACGTTTTTTTTATTTAATTATTATTATTTTTCCCAGGTTTTGTCTCTAATTTAATCGTGTCCAATTCCATCGCCCGTCACTAGGGGGCTCCCATATTAAGGCTTCTACTACCACTCAGTTGTGAGGGCCAAAGACTATCACGTGTTTCCTCCAAACCACGTGGCGCCAGCCGAACCGCATCTTTTTCGAACTGCTCACTGAAGCACCGTTGGGCGGAGCAACACACTCCGTTATCCGCCCCTTCCATTTGCATGAGCTCACAGACGCCCCTGATTGGCTGTAGAGCCGTGATTAATGTGGGAGCACTAAGTACCTCTCATCCCTCCCCCCTGAGAGAGCTCGGCCAATCAGCTCTCTCTAGACCTCCGGCTGCGAGAGGTTACAGCATCACCCGGGAATCAAACTCACGATCTCCGGATGATAGGGCGAGGAAGGGAAACAACCAGTTACTTTACCGTCAACAAACCCGAGTGAAGCCATGAGAGTTTTGGAAGACAGCATCCAAACCCTATATACTGTAAATCTCTACTTCCATGAATTACCCAAGTCTGCTGCTTAACCTACGTAAAAAAAATTCAGAAATAGCTTGATTAATGAAAAAAAATTTGTGTTTTGAACAGTAGTTGGAAGGCTAATCCACAATTGTGGGGCTTTGTAAGAGAAAGCTCTGCCCCCTGCAGTAGTTTTTATTATAAGAGGTACCAACAAATAGCCTACACCTTTTTAATAGGTGTTTTGGCTCATAAAATACTAGCAGCTAATTCTGAAGGTAATGAAGCACAAGACCTTTCAGTGGTTTATAAGTCAATAGTAGTGTTTTTAAAATAAATATAAAATGCAGTTTGGATAAGATAGTGAGGACTCACTATCAAACATTTAGATAGTTAGGTATTGCAGTAATCAAACCTAGAAGTAATGAAAGCAGTTCCTCTGCATCATGTAGTGACATTATATTTGTTATCCTTGAAGTATTTCTGAGATGAAAGAATATTGTAACATTATCTACATGAGCTTCAAGTGAAAGATAATCACATCAAGGTCTTTTACTGCTTCACGTACTGAAACAGAGGTTGGCTAGCATGGGTAACGCGGAAAACCCTGAGCTTATGAGTGTCAGTAACCAGAAATCCCTAGTGTAAGAGTTCAAACAACTGAAATACAGAAATGCCAGTAACAGTGAGTAATGGAACTTTTTAAGCACTGCACATCTTCAACCACAAGTGGCTGGACAATGCCAAAAAAATCACTAGTTAAAACTGGCCTGTCAACAGCTCTGAAGCACTGAGTATTTATTTAAGTTTTTTAGATGAATGTTTTTGGCGCATCACAACTTCAAATCTTGTCTTAAGCTATGCTTGAAAAAAATAATACTCAGTTTAACCTGAGGACACTTGCAGACTCCCTGTGTTGCATTACTCCTATTAATGTCATTAATGATGTGACTGATGCTTTTCTGAAAAATAAAAATAGCTTGCCAAGCATGTTTAATCAAAGTAAGATGATTTATATCCTACATAAAATTATCAGCATCTATTAACCATTTATTTAAATAATATATATATATTAGTGCTGTCAATCGATTAAATTGTTTAATCTAGTTAATCAGCCATAGACTTTGATAAATCATGATTTGCAGTTTTACAATATCTCAAACATTAACATGGGTACAGCATGCAATGGCTGGGTAATATGGCAGGGCTGATCAATTCTCAGATCTGAGGGATCAACAGCCTAGAGCCTTAGCCATCTGAGCCACCACTCCCACATCTTATGTTAAATGTATTCTTGTAAAAATAGTTCCCCTTGAAGGTAGCTTGAGCACACAACTTTGGTTTTATCCAAACGTATATCTCTGTTTTTGTTGGTCTTTCGGCTGCTAGGATCCCTAAGGCAAGGGGTCGCCACAGCAGACCATCCAGTCCGCACATACAAGCTTGGCACAGGTTTTACACCGGATACCCTTCCTGATACAACCCTCCCATTTAACCCGGGCTTGGGACCGGCACTGCATCCAGTGGCTGGGGTTTGGGCACCGGCTAAGAATCGAACCACTATAGGGCCTTTCACATGGCAGGGAAAATGTGACATTATCGCACACAGTTGGGTAATCGCAATTCGATTATGGGAAGCCATTAGGGTTAAATTTGGTCATATAATTAATCTGCATTGAGGAAATAGCAACATGTTAAAATTTCTAGATTAATCACATGCGTTTATGCGTTAATATTGACAGCCCTAATATATATATATACTGTATGTAAGCACCCCAGAACTGTAGGTCATGTATTCATGTGGTTCATGTATTTGCTGTTTCAGATGAGTGCAAGTGCAAGAGTCTGAAAGTTTGCCAAAAGACCTACATAAAGAACAATTACAATTATGGTAAGTCTCAGATACAAGCAGATTTGTAATAATATATGAAAGCTAATGAAAGGCTAAAATCTGATATTCTTTCGCAGTAATACGTGCACGGGTGAAAGAGATAAAAACCCGCAGTCACGACCTCAGTGCTGTGGTGGAAGTGAAGGATGTGCTGAAGTCTTCTCTGGTTCACATTCCTCGAGATACGGTGACACTGCACTATAGCTCGGGGTGTCGTTGTCCCAAACTGATGCTCAATGAGGAGTACATCATCATGGGTTACGAGAACGAGGAACGATCACGGTACTGCTTCTTTGTTAATAATAATAATAATAATAATTACAACAACAGCAACTACTGTTTGTAATATTAGGAATCATAGTAAAAATTATTATGATGCCATTTAAAATATCCTTTTGTATATTTTTTTCATATTCAGATTGCTTCTTATTGAAGGGTCCATTGCCCAGAAATGGAAAGAACGGATTGGACGCAAAGTGAAGGTATCAGAAAATACTTTTGTATTGTATTTAATACCACATTGCTGTTAAATCCTTAAAACTCATTCATCTTAAGGTGTTGAATGAGTACAGTTCATCCGGAAAGTATTCACAGCGCGTCACTTTTTCCACATTTTGTTATGTCACAGCCTTATTCTAAAAAGGATTAAATTCATTTTTTTCCTCAGAATTCGACACACAACACCCCATAATAACAACATGAAAAAAGTTTACTTGAGATTTTTGCTAATTTATTTTAAAAAAAAAATTATTCAAAAGCACATGTACATAAGTATTCACAGCCTTTGCTATGAAGCTCAAAATTGAGCTCAGGCGCATCCTGTTTCCCCTGATCATCCTTGAGATGTTTCTGCAGCTTAATTGGAG
>JAQQZT010000036.1:27192121-27202385 GCA_030068275.1 Clarias platycephalus | reverse complement strand
CAGCCCAAAAAAATACATAAAAATAATTCATACAAAATATAAAGTAAAAATAAAACAAATTAACCTGCACTTTACCTATAAAAAAAAAAAGTAAAAATAAATCCCAACAGATAAGTGTTTCCGTTCGTGCGCGCAGGCGCTGTGTGCATGTCTGTATGTGTGAATCTAAAGTAAGCTTCCCCTTCTGGAGAAAATGGATCTTTAACCTCTCTAATGAGACTTGCTTTTGCTTTACACACGTGCTGTACACACACGCATAGAGACACAAAATAAAATATGTTTTACTCACACACATGTGGTCACAGTGTTATAGTAAATAGTACACACGTGCACGGATGTTGATTATATCAGTAAGAGACGAGCACTAAGACCCAGCAGGGGAGACTATTACCCACAATTCCGCAGCGCAAGAGAGAGAAAAACCATTGTCTCAGTTGTCATCACGTGATGCTCGGCGTCAAAACAGGAAGCGCATACGTGATACATGATACTCGGTGCTCGTAAACCAAGATTTGTTCGTTTTCCAAGTCAAAAGTTATTAAAAATCTTTGCTCATCTTCATTCTGATTAGTCAGTATGAAAAGGTTTTAAAACATTGTGTCAGTCTCTGAGTTTACAAATGTCAGAGGTCACTGTTCATTAGGTGAAGAGATGTCACACTCTTGCACAATCTAACTGCCTCTCTGGTGTAAGCAAACAGTCACAGTCCTGATAAACATCTGGTGTTAACGAGAAGAAAAATGTGATGTTGCTCAGTGCGTGGGGGAACTTCTCCACTGTGAAGTCTTGCTGCTCCTACGTTTGGCCTTATAATACGAACATGTTCATGTTATTGTTTGATTCACAGAGAAACAGATCAGTGTTTTTAATCAAATCCTGACCTTTGGCTGTTGTGCCATGGCTACTTTAGCGCATCAGCCAAAGGTCACTTATTAAAATCACATAAATTGGAAATTCCCACAAAAAAAAAATGTAAAGAGAAAGTAAAAAGAGACAAAACAAAGCACTACATTACAGGAACACCATACCCGAGCGAGGACCTCAAACTCCGGGGCGAAATTCTGGCATGGGCCACACCACGGGGCATAGAAATCCAGCACCCAGTGTTCCTTCCCTTCCAGAATATTTCTTTTAAAATCCTGGGGTGATAAGTCGATCGAGGTCCGTGGAAGAGTGCTGGAGGAAAAAAAAAAAAAACGGAGCATAGTTATTAAGCGGAGGAGGAACATCCTTTATGACTGTGCTTCAAGTTACATCGAAGTTTCGCGTTAAACATAGCACAATTTTTTTTCAAACCAGTTTATATCTTGCTTACTTTAACTCATCTACAGTGCAGAAACTCCACAGATGCTTTAGATGCTGAGAAGTTTTAAAAACGCTCACCTGAGTGCCCAGGTTTTGAGGGAGTGCGCGTCCCTGTGCCAGCCATTGTAGCTACTGTGGGACCGAAAAAGACAAACAAAGAAAGAAAATCATAAGACGTTGGTAGCACACACTTCAGCATGCATACCACAACTTCCCCTGACTAACTGAGTATCATAACAGTCTGTGATATTAAACCACCTTCTATACAAAGTTATCAGGATGCATTATAGGGAAAAAATGTTATACAAAAGAGTTAAAGGTGGATTAGGTTTTTTTTTTTAAAGTTGCATAATACTACGCAAGTGGCGCATGCGAATAAAAGACAGTTGTGGTCATGACTATGTATTTTAGTCAGAGTTCAACTGCAAGTTCACAAGCGCAGCTTTCTGCAGTTACAGAGCTACAGCAGATGTTTACTGTTGAGTGAAACAGCATGATGATGATACATTATAACGCATATGTCAATCCTACACTTACTTTGAGGGTCGATGTCTAAAATTATAATACATTTATGGATGCAGCTACTGGTCTCTAAGGTACTCCATTATGATTTTACATTATATGGTTAGCTTCCGTCTTGCCCTGTTAGCTCCGACTGTTATCTATGAAGTGTTTTGCAACACACTTGCGAGACAGGACTCTCTAATCTAATCTTAACCATCTGAACTTTTATATTATAAATGTAATAATGACATTTACAGTGGACGTATTTGTGCATTCATGTGACACACTGTAAAAGGAGAAGTGTTACGATGCTTTGAATAAACGCTTGTACTGTACTTGTAATTGTCTCGGCGGTTGCTGTTTTGTGGATAGAGACGGATCTCTGGGTAGGCCCGAACACCCTCGCCCTGGCAGAATGAGTGGTACTTCTGGCAGTCCACTGATCCCACACCAATCATCCCGCTCAGCATCTGCACACACACGCACACATAAATACAGCGTGAATGAGAGAGAGAGAGAGAGAGAGAGAGAGAGAGAGAGAGAGGGGAGAGAGAGAGAGATACTGTACTACTAAGAAATGTTAAATGGAAAACTTTATCAGTATCACTAAAACGGAACTCCATCATTAATACGGTTAAATTTTAATTCTACAAGACTGAAAGTAGAAAAAAACAAACAAAAAAATGAAAACATCTAATCGATGTTTAGTCTAAACACCCAGGAACAAATTTTTTAAGGAACAAAAAAAAAAAAAAAAAAAAAAAAGACACCTAAAAAGCAAAAAAATTGTATAACCTGTTTACAAAAATGTGCAAACCGCAGGTTTTCACTGATCTTCTTGTGAAGCCGTTCAGTGGATTTGTGCTTGAGGGTCAATATAATATATATATTTCTTATCTTTCACTTTTAGTTGTCTAAAAAAAGGACTAAAGCAAAAACATATTCCTAATTGAAGCTATCCATGATTTTATAATTATGCTCAAAAATTTCTACCGTCAGACCGTAACACATTGTTTCACATGACTCCCACTCCATGAAGTGCCACCTTATCATATACCCAGAAATGAGAAAATAAATTATATATTTTTTTCCTTTAAAGTCCTGTAACTCTTTTAAATGTTGCGAGTTGTCCATTTGCAGGCTTTCTGATCCTTTTTCATGTGCTCTTTTCACCCATCATAGGGAACGTTCTGTTCAGGATAATACAAGTTACAAGTTGTTACAAACGTACCCAGTTTTCTCCACGGGCTGATGATGACAATTATTCTTATATTTGCGTTTTAATACTTTAAAAACACTTTTGTACTCGGCTCCTAAACGATGCCTTTTGACAATGTAATCCTGTACATACTCTTTAAGGACTACGGCTTCTGCAGTAAAATAAAAAAAACAAGATGATGTGAAGCAAATCCTACAGAAACAGCTGATCTTTATTTAATGGTAATCATATATACTTGATTTGAGTGTGTTTGTTAAGTCTGAGCAAATACGTATGCCCCAGTATAGAAGGCAATACAACCTTGTGCAACTAAGTTATTATAATTTCTTCTATTATACCTAAAGGGTTCTAGTTTTTGCACTTGTCATGATTTATCTTGATTAACATCCTTTTACATAAAAACATCCTGCATGAGTTTGTGGCTTTTAAATATCCACTGTATATTTATTTAAAGCAAGTACCCGAGCCATCCTCCTCCACTCAGGGAGCAAAGCCTGGCACGGGCCACACCACGGCGCATAGAAGTCCACCATCCAGGTGTCTGTAAGTTTTCTCTTCTTCACCAACCGCTCAAAAGAGTCTGGATCCAGCGTCACGACTGCAGGGTTGACCAGGTCCTGAAACACACATTGCAACTTGTTTAACATAATCATTCTCTCTTGTACCAACAGTACAAACATTTCATCCTAAAACTTAAAAATGTAAAAACAGTGTCTGTACACTTTTAAAAGAAAGAGACATGGATATTAGTAACTACTTCCTCTGGATACAAGCTCTTAAGTTTGGGTCCACTAAAGATGTTAATTTAACATGGGTTTAATTATTAATTATCCAATTTAACTCAAGATGTGGGTTAAAATTCTTGAAATGCTGCATAGTAGGTAGCTACATGAGATACTGGGTGTAACGCCATGTAGAGTAAGTGACTATACACACACTCGCTGGTGAACAGTGTCTGATGAATATTTGTTTGATGCTAAACTGGAAGCTTTGAGCTTCCTATGCTTGTTTTCTTCACCTGCTTTGTAGGCCTAGTGTCAAACTAAAAGGAACAAACTTTAGACACCAGGCATACTACATCAATTCTACTTATAGGGGGAACATGTATAGAATAACTTTAAACACCTCTCTAGTGTCATCTCACCTGAATGAACTCCAGAATCCCATCTGCCGAATGGTGACCTTCGTACTCATGGATGTTGGACTTGTTGAAGATGACGGTGGTCGGATAGGCGTTGATGTTGTACTGCAAAAGGAGGAGGGCGGGGGGGGGGGGGGGTATCATAACAAAATAATTGCCGGATAATCAGTCGCACAAAATTACCAAATTTCCGAACAAACAATTATGACTTTAGACTAAATAGTTGTTGAAGAAAGGACAATTATAAATCACCAGTGTCTATTGTTAAAATCACATTACAGATGAAACTGACTTGGGTTGATTTGCCCTGCTTTCAAGAGGAAATCTTTTTTTAAAAATCATGTTATTTTGGAAGCTGCCTAACCTTACCGCATCTGTATTTTCTCAGAACACCTTTTGCTTTTGTAGAAGATGGTTATCTGTGATTTTGCACAGTATTAGGCTCACCAGGAAGCAGCTAGGCCCCCGTCAGATTTATCAAGAACCAAGATCTGCATAACATGTTCCAGAATACTTGCTTACATTCTTGTACAATATTTCTACTACTATGTTTTCAAATACTGTAAGAAATTATATATATATATAAAAACATTTTAACATCAGAAAAATGATAAATGATTACAGACAATTCATGCTTTAGCATGAATTCATGCAAGAATGTTTGTTTTTTTTAATGACTAATTTTATGAAGTAGGTAAGGTCACAAATTGAAACAAATAATTGAATAAACTCTTAACAAAAAAACAATCAGCTTTTTAAAAGATGCTACTTTAAGGCATGTACAGCTGTGCCACCCAACCTATGCCAGGGCATGTGCGCATGTGTGTTGTGCACACTAAGAGGATTATCAGGCGGGTTGAGAGCAGAAAGGAAGGTTGAAAACAAATCTGAGTTTCCTGTAACGTGTTTTATTACTTTGCCCCCTTAAATCAAAACCATACCAGAGGGAATCTGAGGTAAATTCAGTAAATCTATGCAATTGGAAAATAAGGAAAAAAATAATACATTTAGCATGACCTCATAAAGATGCGTGTGCATACAGTGCCTTGCAAAAGTATTCATACCCCTTGAAATTTTTCACATTTTGTTGCACTACAACCAGAAATGTAAATGTATTTTATGTGACAGACCAACACAAAGTAGCAGATAATTGTGAAGTGGATAGAAAATGATGAATGGTTTTAATTGTTTTTACCAAAAAAGTATGGCATGCATTTGAGTTCAGCCCCGAGTCAATGCTTTGCAGAACCACCTTTCGCTGCAATTATAACTGCAAGTCTTTTGGGGTACGACTGTAAAAGCTTTGCATATCTAGAGAGAGTGAAATTTTTGTCCATTTGGCTCAGTCAGATTGGATGGAGAGCATCTGTGAACAGCAATTTTCAAGTCCTACTGGATTTTGGTCTGAACTTTGACTGGGCCATTTTACCACATTAATGTGTTTTGATCGAAACCATTTCTTTGTAGCTCTGGCTGTACGTTTATGGTCCTTGTCCTGCTGGAAGGTGAACCTCCGCCCCAGTCTTAAGTCCTTTGCAGACTGCAACAGGTTTTTTTTTGCCCTATATTTGGCTCCATCCATCTTCCCATCAACTTTGACCAGCTTCCCTGTCTCTGCTGAAGAAAAGCATCTCCACAGCATGATGCTGCCACCACCATGCACAGTGTTAGTTTTCCGCCACACATAACATTTTGCATTTAGGGCAAAAAGTTCAGTTTCGGTCTCATCCGACCAGAGCACCTTCTTCCACATGTTTGCTGTCCCCCCCCACATGACTTGTCTCGAACTGCAAACAGGACTTCTTATGGCTCTCTTTCAACAATGGCTTTCTTCTTGCCACTCTTCCATAAAGGGCAGATTTGTGAAGTGGACGATTAATAGTTGTCCTGTGGACAGATTCTTTCAAGACTTTATCCCTGAGCTGTGGTGTGTTCCTTGGGCTTCATAATGCTGTTTGTTAACCAATGTTCTCTAACAATCCTCTGAGGGCTCCACAGAACAGCTGTATTTATACTGAGATTAAATTACACGCAGATGGACTCTCTTTACTTATTAGGTGACTTCTGAAGACAATTGGTTCACTGGATTTTAGTCAGGGGGCTGAATACAGATGCACGACACACTTTTTTGCAAAAAAAAAAAAAAAAAAGTATAATTTTTCTTCCACTTCGGAGTTATGTCCCACTTTTTGTTGGTCCATAACATAAAATCACAATAAAATACATTTACGTTTGAGGTTGTAACGTGATCAACTGTACTGTATCTCTATACTTATTCCACAAAGCAAAATATACTCACTGTACACACAGCAACACCTGCAGTTATCTAATCAGCTAATCACGTAGCAGCTGCACAATGCATAAAATCATGTACTGTAGATACAAGTCATACAAGTCAAGATGTATTTCAGAAATTACTAATCTCCTAGGGTTCTTACACACATTCTGTAGAATGGTGCAAAACAGCAACAACAACAGTCATTGAATCACTCTTACAAATATGGTGAGAAAACAACAGAAGACCACATCAGCTTCCACTCATGTTAGTCAAGATTCAAGAACTTGAGGCCATCATATTAAGTGCCCAAAAGTAATGGGACTAAACAAGTTCATAAGTCAGGTCATAACTTTTTAATATTTACTTCTTTTGTTAATGATACACATTTAGCTCATTTAAGAGAATCTGTCCAGCACTCTGTGGGCTTTTCCGGGATATTTTCTCTAACACGGTCTTCCTGTTTTTGCAGCTTATCAGTGGATTACATCTTGCAGTAAATCACTCTGTGTGCAATGACACAAAACACACAGCAACACAGTGGGTGAGGGAGAGAAAAAAAGGTGACTTGTCTCTGCATGGCCTAGTCAGGGCTAAGAATTAAACCGTATTGAAAATCTGAGGAAGACTGCAGACCACAAACTGTCAAATTTACCTCAACTTGAGTAGTTCTGCAAAGTAAAGTGGGCAAAGTCTAGCCATGCAATGGTTTGTGCGCCTTTGAGAAGGAGATTAGCTTCACCTGATTAAATGTACAAGTCATTTTTGTGTGTGTGTGATTTTACAAATCAGTGATTGTTTTTTTGTTTGTTTGTTTCTGGATAAAACAAAAACTTTGTCCGTCTTCATTTCTTTTTTTTTATTTTTTTTAAATTTTATTTATTTAGGACAGTGCATGCTAATGAACATATATGTAAAAACAAATTACATAAAAGTAAACATGCCAGATTATAGCCAAAGGCTATTTCAGGCTGCAAAGCAACAAAAAGTGATTTATTTTTAAGGGGACGATTCTTTTCTATACCCGATCTACACCTACCTTCACCTAGGGGCTTTCTTGATCTGGTAAACTTGATCTTGGTGATCTAGGGACAGATTTAGTTTGTCATCCACCACAGTTGTCTTATGTGGTCTTCTGGGTTGTCTGATGTTCCTAAGCGCATAACTGAATGTTTTTAAATTAATTTATTTGACCACAACAAAACTTTTGGAAGCTCTCTGATGGACTTGTTTTTACTGTTCAGTATAATAATGGCTTGCTTCACCACTCTTTAGACTTTTAACTAGTAACTGCCATCTCTAGATTTTTTATCTGTTATCTGGATTATTGAGGGGAATACTACACCCCGGACATATAACAATTACCTGATTAATTATTTAACAAAGGTGGGAATCACCAGGTGAACCTGATTCAATATTATCAATTTATATTGCGATATCACGATTTTCTAAATATCCATTTTTTATTTTGTTACAACTCGAAACAAATAATTTGCTTGGATACCACTTGGAACGATGCACTGCCTGGCAATGTGTGAACATTTTAGAGTGCACCACCTGTAGGTTTATAGGGGAACAGCAACGTTTTACTGCCTCAAATGCAAACAAATATAGATTACAAATACATAAAAAAAGCGATTAGGGAGCAATACTTAAACTGCCACACAAAAGAATTGCAATACATCACTGATTCGATTCCCTCCATAACGGTGAAGTGTTGTTGCTCACCATGTTGCAGAGTCCCTCATGTATGGTGCAATCCAGAGTACCAAACTTCAGCTGACCATGAAGCTGAACAGAGGCTTTTCTAAGTTCAGGAAGCAGGGCACGACAAGGGGGGCACCACTACAACACACACACAAAGTTTTAACAAGGTGCATGCTGGTCCAAAACTTGTTATACCAGTAAAGTTCGACAGTCTACAAGTAATTCAATTCATTCTTGATCACATGATCCCAAAGTCTATAACAGTGGTTTGCACTAGTGTTGTACTGATTATACTTCTCGCTCTGTGGTTTGTAATAATGGGATTCTCTTATATAAATAACAATTTGGTGTCTTCCTTAAACAAACAAAACAAAAAAATGACTCACCGGTGCAAAGAAGTCTACTAGCCAAGGTTCTTTCTCGTCCCGAGGGAAATTCTCTGGCCGGAGCGTGGTAACGTGGGCGCTGACACTCTCTTTGGCAAACGCGACAATATTATAAAGTGCATCTTTACCTGAGGATAAATTACAAGGACACAATGTTAACATGACTGACCACCGAAAAAAGCTTGTTTCGAAACTTTTTTTGAGCAAATTAAATTTTTCACTGTTAAACACCAGAGTTGGATATTTTACATGAACAGTAGTGAACATTTACTAGTTGTGTGGAAGCAAGAAATCACAACACTTCACTGTATGCGCGTGTGTACAGTGCGCGTGTGTGTACAGTGCGCATGTAGAGCAAAAGCAAGTCTCATTAGAGAGGTTAAAGATCCATTTTCACGCTCTCTGTCTCAGCCTGCACTTTGTGTCCGCGCGTCATTGGACTTTTGTGCTTTGGTTTATGAGTGTTCTGATATATGAGCCCGCTTCCAGAACGTATCCAAGGTTCCACTGTACTTCCATAATTCATACTATGCAATAAATGCATTTTTATATAAAATCACTAATTATATTTTTTTCCTTGGGTTCGTCCTTTTATCCTAGAGGTCACCACACTAGATCATTTGCTCTAGATCTGACATAGGAAGTGCTTCCAGGGTAAAACCTGTCACAACTCTCACATTTCCCTGAGACATGGTTCAGAAAACAGAAATGACTGTTAGGTGTGTTGAAACGCACCGTGGTGTATCTCGAAGTTGTGGATGCCGAGGCCTTTAAAAACAGCCACGCAGGACTTCTGGATGTAGAGGGAAGCGCAAAGCTCTACCTCGGTCCTGCAGTCCACCTTCCCTACCTGCACAACCATTAGGAGGTTATATCAATGAAATAGCAGAAGAACTATACTAGTATACTGTACAATAAATATATATTTATAGAACAGAAATCTATTGTATTAGAAAAATTAGACAGACAATATACAGACAAATCCAGGTTTAAAATCCCATACAAAATACTTCTGTCTGTTAAATTGTGTAAGTAATACTTTTGTAAGTAATTGTGTAAGTGCCATACAACCACTGGAACAACACTAAACCTGTATGTGGTGGTCTTTGAGTAGAGTGCTGAGCTTTTTGTACTCGTGGGTAGCCGTGTTCTGCTCTCCAAAGGTGAAACTGATGAGCCAACGGTGCCGAGCCAACTTGTCCTGAAATAGCAAAAACAAACAAACAAGAAAAAAAAAAAAAAAAAAGAGCATTTAAATCAAGCTATCAGACTTCTTTCTACTTTGCTGTTAAAGTCAAACATTAGTGTGTCCTATAGTCCAGGAAAAAACATCAGGTTTTGATTTACAGAAGTTCTACCAATAAACACGAGCTTTTTAAAAAAAATTTAACTTTTGCCGCCGTCTGGTTTTGAACTTTTTCCGTCTGGTCGGTGATACAGAGCGCTGAACACCAGGACAGTCAGGCACAAGAACAGTTATGTTCCCTCAGCCAATCTACCTCATGAACAATTCAATGTTCTCCCCACTGTGTAATAAAAATATGCGCATTAATAATATGTGCAATACTACTGTGTGCAATAGTGTGTGTGTGTGTGTGTGTGTGCAATAGTGTGTGTGTGTGCAATAGTGTGTGTGTGCAATAGTGTGTGTGTGAAATAGTGTGTGTGTGCAATAGTGTGTGTGTGCAATAGTGTGTGTGTGTGTGTGTGTGCAATAGTGTGTGTGT
>JAQQZT010000036.1:27146378-27159040 GCA_030068275.1 Clarias platycephalus | reverse complement strand
TGCCCTAAGCCTCCTGGGATAGGCTCCAGGCCCCCCGCGACCCTGAACAGGATTAAGCGGTATAGAAGATGACTGATGACTGACACCAGACGATCTCTCACGGCACACTAGTGTACCGCCTCACAGTGGTTGAAAAACACTGCCATAAGTGGTTTGAGTACACCACTTTATAAATGCACAGAATTGTTAAAGGTGGATGATAAATTCCTATAATAGTCCAGCCTCCAGAGTGATTGCACAGCAGGTTAAGTATAATAAAGCAAATGAGGGGGTCAGGTTGTCCCTAATGTGCAAACTGAATGTGATGGGGTCAAGACAAAAACTCCCTGAGACGACACGAGGAATATATATTTAACCTCAAAATGGAACCCATTTTTATTTAGTGTGATATCAGATATATATCAGTGTGACCATAAATAAAAACCCTTCTCTAAGTCAAACCGGGGAGCTCGATTGTGAAGAATAAAAGAACTCCCTTTTTTTTCTCTGCATAATCCCCTGTTACACTAACACACTTATCCTAGTGTTTCACCAGTGCTTGGATACCATCAAAGTCAAAGGTTTTCTCAGTTCACCAGGACCGTTGCTTCATGTCTGAAACACTGGCCTCCCAGGAACTCCTTTAATGGGCAAAGCATGTGAAATTACTTGGTGAGGATTTTACTAGTATTAGCTTACAGTAAAAAAATTAAAAAAAACTCCCTCCCTCTATCTCTCTCTCTTTCCGGTTTCCGATTGTGCATGTGCTGTTTTCGTCACTGTCTGCAACCAGCTCCACTTCTGATTACAAATACCTGTTGCGTTATTAGGCGTGTCTCAAAGGAAAGGCAAGTCACACAATTACACATAATAGTCAGCAGGTGACAAAATATCTGCTTCAATTACTGACACCACTGTCACTAGGTATCACTATGGTATGCAGAAATGTAGTAAAGTAAAAGTACTGATATTTGTTGTACAGAGTAAAAGTAAAAACTATCCTCTAATAAAACTACTCAAGTAAAGTACAGATACTGTATGTTAAAATATGCACTTAAGTACTGTAATGAAATACATGTACTCAGTTAGCTTCCACCTCTGCCCAGGGTAGGATTATAATGAATCAAATGATCCTAGTAGGGGTGGACTTGCTGTTTCCTTTATCTGCTAAGCAGCTATAGAGGCACTGTGATTTTAGCAATATTAATGAAGGACAGATCTAGTATATAAGAAATTTATCTCTACACTATAATTTTCACATGTACTGTACGTTTAATCACTTACAGTTGAACTGTTAAAAAATAAAGTGTTAAGTGTTAGGATTAACATCAGATTTATCAATTTAATTGGACAGATTTTAGGTTCCGTCATCGGATAGATCCTTCAGTTAAACACAGATGCATTTTTTTCTTCTTTTAGGGCGCCTCAGCTCCTCTACCGAATTTTGCGAAAAGAAATTTGCTAGAAAAAAATTGCGATTAGAAATGTAGAAAATTTAAGGGAAAAGATTCATTTAAAACAACAGTCATGTGATTTATTTGAGGCAAGTTCAGATATATAGAAGTGGATTCCAGAAACTGGACCAAGAAATCAAATGACATTTTCAAAAATGTACATTTTTCCATAAAACTTTTAAATTCCATAAAAAAGTTTTAATACAAAATATTACAAAAATAAAGCTGTCACAAAACAACAATTTTTTTTCACTTAAAAAGATTCTTTACATTATGGTAAGATAAGTACGATACGAGTTTTAGTTTTATGTTGCATCTACAATGGATAAAAACACATCAACAAAAAAGACTTGATAAGGAAATAAAAAAGAAAACAGTTCTATGACCTTACCCTGATACACAATCTCTATATTTAATGAATAAATATTAAAGACCAATCACATAATAATCCAGAATTAAATTTTACTGAAATGTATTTCAGCAGTGAGTAGGCTGTGTGCATGTACAGTATATCAGCCGTTCAACAAAGCCGAACATCTTTGTAAAGTCCACATTGATGTACTGATCATCTTTTTGAGTGTCCAATACTTTGGTTCCCTTTCTATATGTTGGACAAGACACTCACCGCTTTCATAATTTCATAGAATTATTACTAAACCTAGTGGTCAAGATGAGAAGTGCAACAAGCTCTAATGAAGACTCATGGTGGAACGGCAGACCGAGCAGTTAACGATACGTTTTCCAGCTCAGGCTTGTTTAAATGCACGTAACGGTGCTCAATAGTGTGTTTTATTGTAGATAACCTGAAAATTTTTTATACATTTCCATACAAAGAAAGTGCAAAGGCAGACAGCGTGTCTGGCTATGATAGACCATTTCTGTTGTAATACATATTACAGATATTAGAAGGTGGAAATTGGGATTATGAAGCGGTGAATGTCTGTACATCGGAAATATTTGTGCACCATAATGAATTTCGAAAAACAAAAAACAAAGTGCATATAAAAATTTTTCAAAACAACTTATGGCATAATGCAAGTGTGATAGCGTCTTGGATTTATTTGGGACTATATCATTATTGACGTTCAGGCTACATCAAGCATTAATAAAGTATTCTAGTGCATATACGTTGGCATTGCTTTCCTAATAAATATCAGTTAATTTATACTGTGATTGTCTATGCATTTTGCAAGAGCTGTCACTCAGAGGAAGTGGGATGCACCTTCTGAAGTCTGCGAGGTGGACCTGGTGGATCTCGACGGCGTGCCACGCTCTAACGGGCGTGTCTTCTTGATCATGTGGAAGAACCTCGTTCGGAACTTCTCTCCGACGAAGGCGTACACCACCGGGTTGACGCAGCAGTGCAGCAGCGCCAGGCTCTGTGTGATAAACATGGCCATGCTTACAGAGTACTGAGCTGCGCAGTTGTTGTTCACCAGATTTGCTCTCTGAAGTGTATCAACCATGGTGGATAAGTTGAAGGGTGTCCAGCACAATAGGAATGCCACCATAACAGCTGCAATCACTTTCATGGCTTTATGGCGCTGGAAACCCCTCGTCCGCAACAGCCTGGCCACCGTCACACCATAACATATTAGCATGATGCCCAGGGGTAGCAAAAAGCCCAGGATGTGCCTCATCAGACGAGTTCCTATCCTCCAATTGTCTGCTTTTTCTATTTCATATTGTTCAGCGCAAATCGGTACGTCAGTGTTTTTGCTGGACTCGACTTTATTGTACAAGGCAGGGAGGGAAAGTAGGAACCCTAAAAGCCAGACCATGACGCAAACAGCCCAGCTACACCACATTCTTTTGATCCTCCGGACCTCCATAGCACGGACAATGACCATGTAGCGATCCACACTAATGCAGACCAAAAAGAGGATGCTGGTGTAGAAATTAGCCTCCCTGACTAAGTTGACCAGCTTGCACATGACGTCACCGAAGATCCAACCAGTGATGACGGAGGTGGCAGAGAAGGGGAGGGTAAGAGCCAGCAGTGTGTCTGCAATCACCAGGTGGAAAAGGTAGATGTCGGATGGAGAAAGAAACCGCAGGTTTGATAAGATCACCATCCCAACGATTACATTGCCAGGGATGGCAAGGAGGAAGATTTGCACAAATAAAATGCACACGGCGATGTTGATAGTGTGCGATGCGATGAAAGGCTCGCATGCTATGGTCGTCGCATCTATAATGTAGGTATTGTTGTCCGTGTAGTTGAATTCCAGGTCATAGAACTCAGAGAAGTCCGACACGAGAAGTGATTTGTTTGGATCTGGAAGTTAGAAATGGGTTTGGGATTATTTTAAAATCAGAAATATTTTAGTTAGCCTCATACACAGATTAATAAATACAATGGTCACCATTGGCCTCCACAGTCCCTAGTTGGACTACAGAGGTTCCTAGATGGATGGGATGGATGGGGATACACGGATTAGATTATTGGTGTGTATTCATCTCCTTACTCCAGTGGATAACCTACCCAGCTGAGGAGATGAAAACACACTTATTATGAAGACTGGTCCCTACACAACTACACAACATCCTAACTCTTCTTTATTAATGTATTGCTGTAATTATTTAAAGTATCTCCCAGAAGAGCATGGGCTCCATTTTGAGTCTGGGTCCTATCCAGGTTTCTTCCTCATGTCAACTTTTTCCTTGCTACTATCACCTCTGGTTTTGGTTAAATATTTTGAATAAATCAGAATCTACATCTGGATTTCCCACATTTTTTAATCAGTTTTTTTTTTTTTTTTTTTTGCAACAAAAACAAATAAGCTTTTTGCCAGTGAGATATGATGTAGCTTTATTGCTTTACTTTCTAATCGAAGTTCAGTTCAAGTATGAATTTCAATATAAACCAACAAAACGTGTATTAGTAGTAGTACGGTTTTAAGCCACTTCAAGCCAGCTTCAATAAACCTCTGGAAATTTACCAGGGCAATGAACATCATTCTTTTGAAAGATTTTCCTTCAGCTGTTGTTGAAATCCAGTGACCTTCATAGCATATCATTTACATCATCCAACCATTTAGATCTAACAGCTTCTTTCCTGTGGATGCTGCCATTATCCTCTATGATGTTTTTATGTTTAAAACTGGTTTCATGACATCACATTTTTGAAATATTCAATTTTTAAAAATGATAATCTATTTTTTTTTGTAGATATAATGATGCATTATGCATCCAAATTAAAATGTATTAAGATGTAGAGTTGGTGGAATTACGATTTTTTCTGTAATAATGTTAATGAGATTTATATTATATAATATTTTCCTATTTTAACCTTCTGAGAGCCGGATTCTCCCATTATGTACATTGCAATTTCTGTTTCAATGTATTACTGTTTCAATGTATTATACCACTTGACAACTATCACCTTATGATAATTTGTGGATTTTTTATTTTTATTTTATTTCATTTGTGTGTATATTTTTTACTCTCCTTGCTCTTGGAGCAGTCTCTGTCACAAAAATTCCCTTTGGAATTATTAACATCTTATCTTATCTTATCTTATCTTATTTGATATCTTCAAACAGGAAGTTTGGCAAAATAATTATACCTAATGATCCCAATATGAAGATTGTATATCAATATATTTACAATGCAATCAGGAGAAATTATCATGTCCTCATATAAGAAAATTTTTTATCTTAGGAGGTTAAAATTCTTAAAATTTAATAATAATAAAAAATAATAATCCACTCTTACCAGTCATTGTGGCTCCCTTTGCCAACAGCTCAGATGCTATAAGGCTCAGTAGTGATGTACACGAGTGTTAAGAGCACAGTAAAGACACGCACAGCCATGGGGTCATGATGTTATATCCTGTTTACCCAATCCCAGAGTCAGAGCCCCCAAAATTACCAAACCTTCCTACAGCTCTCGCTATAAATCTTTATGTATGGAACATTTTATATTCCTCTTTTATATTCCTCAATACAAGTGATGTGAGAACCCTTAAAAAAAATAATAAAGATGTATGTTGCTTAAATTCAGTGTAGTTGAGATCTCTAGGAAGAAGTTGAGGATGTTGGAGGATGTTCCATTTATGTGAGGGAAAAAAAAGCAGAAGATCATATTTGTGGTGGTGGTGATGATGAGCGCTGACTGGGGAAGTTTTAACACTCATTCAGTCACAAGGCTTACCCGCGTGTCGAGCTTGGGGTATCAATATGACCATAATGCTGAAGCCAATAACAAATATGTCACGGTCTCGTCATGTGATGTATTAAAATGAAACAAAGATCAAAACAAAGGGTTTCTAGGTAGCACTTTATTTGAAAGGAACCTATGTAGCACTTTCATAACCATAGCATAGTGCATCAGTATTAAATAAGTACATTAATATTAAATAAGTTTATCAATATTGAAAAAGGATTTACTGTATGTGAGGGTTACATGAAAACTTCTGAAATGATGTAAAAGTCATTGTGTTAACGTAATTAAGACACGAAAGAGGAAAGATGTTGAAAGACTGCTTGTGATTTCTGTATCAGTAAATTTAATTCAAATTCAAATTTTATTTGTCACATACACAGTCATACAGTACACAGTACGATATGCAGTGAAATGCTTAAATGCTTAATGCTTAATTTAATATCACCTTAGAGGTTATTTATTTTATTGTTATTAAAAGTGTATTGATTATAAGTTTTTGGTTAGTACTGAACGCTTAGAACTTAAGTGCTGGTGGTTCATTTGTATTTAGAAATCACTGGAATACAGCTTACCCATGCAACAAACACATGCGTTAAACTAAGCACATGATTTTAATTCCATCATATTAAATGATAATAAAATTAGCATTTATATCACATGATTTGCTGTTTCCCAAAGTGCCATCAGTGTGTTGTTTGTAAAAACCTGAGACATAATGATAAAATTCTGCAACATAATGATAACCTGCTCATCTCCCATTCACATAAAGGCATATGTTTATAATCCTCTAATATCCCCTCATGTACATTAACAGTTCAGAAAGAGAAAAGCAGAACAGAAATTACTTTCTGACATATTTTGGGGCGATTTAAATTCCAGATTGAGTGCCACAAGTCAAGGGAGCAAAAGTGGTAGTGATCTCTGGGTGGGAGGGGCATATTGTGTCTCCCCTGTCAATCACATCGACAATATCAAAACATAGTCATATTTAAGCTCATTTGCTGTACAGTATGTACTGCATGTGAAAAAAGGGCACCAGCCACCTGCTTAGTAGCTGTCATATGATGGGAATTTTGGAAGAAAATGAGAAACTGCAGAAAAAAAAGGTATCTATCATTCATGTATAAAATAAATGTATTTTAATGTGTTATGAAGGTCCTTAAAGAGTGTTTTATTATACTTAAAAAATGGCAACATGTTGACCTAACATCAATGTTATAATATATATTTCCATTTTCTTGCTCTCTCTCTTTCTCACACACACTTCATATATATGCTGTATAAATACGGTATATATGTGTATAAATTATATGTACATATATATGTACAGTATGTATACATAAATACAGTTAAACCTTGGATTGTGAGCATAATTTGTTCCAGCAACGTGTTTGTATATCAGCACACACACTAACAGAGAGAGAAAGACTCTGGACCTTTCACAAGGACCCTCTATAATGACACTTGCTTTTGCTTTACACACACACACGCATATACATTGTTACAATGTTATAACAACTAATACATGCGCACGGATGTTGACTATACAAGTTACGCACGCGCACTGAGACTGAGCATGGGAGGCGATTACCCACAATCCCGTAGCGCACAAGATAGAAGAACCATTGACTGAGTTGTGCTCACGTGACACTCGGCAGACAGAGTGCATGCGTACTACTCGTATATGAAGACCTTGCTCGTTTATTAAGTTAAAAAATTTTTTTTTATCTATTTGCTCGTCTTGCAAAATTTTTTAAATATATATATATATATATACACACACACACACCTTCACACCGTAAGCAGTTGATATTGAGATGTATTTGCTACTTATGCTCTGTAAAGTCTTCATAACAGCTCTGATCTGAGGTGCTGTTTGTTAATTGGTGATTTCTGAGGCTGTTAGCTCTAAATGAACCTGGACCCCCTGGACATGGTGCCAGATCATCGCTCGGCAAACATACACAAACTCACTACTGGCAATTTGGAAATGCCAATTATCCTAATCGGCATGTCTTTGGACTGTGGGAGAAAACCAGAGCACTCAGAGGGAACCCACCAGGCACAAGGAGAACATCCAAACTCCACACCCAGAGACCCAAGCTGGGAATCGAACCCTACACCTTGGAGGCCTCTAACCACTATAACTATTGTGTATTTTAAATCATACATTTACAGTATCTAGAATATTATTACTTAGCATAATATTAACATAACTTACAACAAAATTTAAGAAATTACATCATTATACAATAGATAACTGTGTGCATGGAGTTTGCATGTTCTCCTGTGATGGATTGGCACTCTGTCCAGGGTGTACCCCGCTTCGTGCCCTAAGCCTCCTGGGATAGGCTCCAGGTCCCCGCGACCCTGAATACAGGATAAAGCGGTATAGAAGATGAGTGAGAGTGAGTGAGTGCGATTGTAGGAAATGATGAAAAAAGGAAGCTGAAAGACTGGGGTTTTTGCCAATCACTGAGAAAATACTGTTAATAAACATGTGTTGTTTAAAAAGGTAAACAGTTGTGATTAAGTGCTATTTTTAAATGTAAGGTTATAAGACATTCCTCAATGATATACACTGTACAAGGAAAAATTGAACATGCATTCATATCTGTAATCTAGTTTTATGAGCTAATGAACAGTGTGATAGTAAAAACATCCTGTAATGAGAGCTTACGTACTTGTAATTTGGAAACAATATGTCGAAATGCATACGTGTGAACGAAGACCTGCGTTAGGAAAAGATATGACTGTCGCAGTGTTTTAAGCAAACAAGGAAATTGGGTAACAGTGTTTTCTGACACTTTGTAAATCCCATGCCTACCTTTTCACTTTATTTTAAATTACAGTTAAAAGACCCAGTGTAAAGGAAGGAATATGGTGTAGGGTTCAGCTCTAAACCTGCAAACATGGCCTCGGAAAACTGCAACTCCAAACACACACTCTAACACACTCATAACACTTATTTGCTGTCTCACTTGGAATTGCATCCTCCTCTTGTCATCCATAATTAACACAACCAGAATGCTATCACACGTTGGCAGAATTAGTCGTATTTTACATCACGGTTGACAATATCACACGAGAGGGAGAGCTGTTGTGAGAAATATCAGCATGGTGTTACGTGGTGCGGTATGGACCGCACCACGAGATGTTTAGATGATTATAAGAGCCCTGACACAGGACTTTAGAGGGGGTCAACGAAATAGGAGTTGTGAGAGTGCTTGTGACACGCACGGGAAGACCTTCCTGTTTGGAGATAGCGTGGGATTATTAATTAGGGAACTTAAAGGAAACAAAAGAAAACCAAAAACACAAAACAAACAGGGGTACGCTATCTACACGAGAACAGAAAAACTTAAAGCCCATGCCCTTACTGAGGATTTATAGGAGAGAGTGTGTTTCTTAATTTGTGCCCTGCAAAATAAAATGTCACTAAATGATACAGAGAAATTAGTTCATGCTTTTGTAACTTCTAGGTTGGATTAATGTAATGCCTTACTTTCTGGATGTTCTACTAGGTGCATAAACAAGCTTCAGTTAGTCCAGAATGCAGTTCTTACCAGAACCAGAAGATCTGAAAACATCACCCCTGTTTTTATCCACACTGCACTGATTGCACAATACTACTATTCACCTATAAACCACCAAATGGTCTCACACCACAATACCTGAGTGAATTGCTGGTATCTTATGATATGCAACGCCTACTTCAATCAAAAGGTGCAGGCTATTTATCGATACCTTATATAATGAAAACTAAAGCAGGTGCCCAGTGCGTTTTTTAATTTATTTATTTATTATCTAGATTTCTGCAAAGTTGATTTGTGACACTGTCCATTATTGTGCATTTATCTTTTTTTTTAAATAATGGTTATCTTGTGTAGGGTTGCAGGGGGCCTGGCGGGTACACCCTGGATGGGGTGCCAACCCATTGCAGGGCACAGGGACACACACACTCACATACTCAGTTGCAAATTTTGGAAACACCAGGTAGCCTATATAATTTTTTAGGACTGAGAGAAAACCCACAAAGGTACTAGAGAAAACCCATAAAGAACAGGGCAAACAACGTCCATGCACAGAGACTGGAGGCAAGGTTTTGAACCCTCAACCCTCAAGGCGTAAGGAAACAGTGCTAAGTTCTAGTAACATGGTAAGTTTCTAATAATGCTTCTTGTATCAACAAAACACTCATTTACTCATTGTCTATACCACTTCATCCTGTATAAATCAACAAATGTTTTTCTCATAATACCAAGGTGTTGTTGTTGTTGTTGTTGTTGTTGTTGTTGTTGTTTTGGAGTAATGAGCAGTTTCTCCTGCTTTAACAGGATGTTTTTACTTTAATAACATGTTTTCTTGTAACAACACAATGCTTTTCTTGTATTAAAGAGATTTTTTGTAGTAAAGTATTCTTATGGTAACTAGTCGTTTTTTGGTATAATGATATGTTGAATGATATGCTATTCTCAAAAATAGATTATTTTCCCCCCTGTAGTTATTTGATATTAATATTAATATTATTATTTTCATAATAATATTTTTTGTTTGTTTGTTTGTTTTCATAATAAAATGCTGTTTAGGGACATGAAGGAGCAAAAACACTTCCATAGAATAAACATGGTTGAAATAAGAACGTTATTTTATTGACCAGGAGGTGGTGCACTGCACTATTCTAGGCCTGTGAGACTTTACCTTTGTCTGTATACAGTAATTGTGTCAGGACGTGAAGAATGGAATTGATGGTTTGGGATTTTTAATGCATTCTATTGTGAATTAACAGTAGAAATACAAAAGCTGTGGATATTAACATTATACAGTACAATGCCTTGCAGTGTTGCTCACAGTTATTTTATTATAAACAGCTTTACATAGGGAAAGAATAGAGCCATGACATATTGAGTGCATCTATACTGTAAGTCAATACATCAATGAAAATCAAAAGTTGGTATTAAGGCTGGAATGAATCCTAACTTACCTGTAGAGTTGGCTTAGAATTGAAATATTGCAAAACAAAAGAAGTGCTTAGATATGCTAAGTTTATGCATATGATACACATGGTGCAATAAAATAGGCGTGGCTCTTATACAGTAGTACTAGCAACTCTTGGTCGACAATCCACTTGCCATGTGTCTAAACATATATTTATACTAAAGTAATCTGTGATATCTATGGGGATCTGGATCTTCCTCTTTCTTATAAATCTGTAAAAAACACCTTTGCAGCTGATATACAGTACTATGGAGTGACATTTTGTCAGGACGATGTTTTCTTGCAATGCACAGAAAACAAGGTGCGGCATTTCTCCGTTTCTCTTGCAGCCACCGAAAACTTTACTTATTCTTATTTCTTCTGGCTTGTACAAGAGCGATTCAGGGTTTTCCAAAGAAAAGATTCAATCACAGAATGATGGAGCGATAATGAGCGAAACTGAAGCGGACAATCTGGGTTAGTTGATGGATGTAGGATTTTAGTGATGCTAGACTTTGGCAAGATACTCTGTGATGTTTGATTTGTATGCATGACCCATAACTACAGCCAAGGTTTGTTATAGAAAGGAAAACAAATCATCCTAACAAAATGATCATGATTAAAATGATTAAAATTGTAAGATGTATGATAAGATATTTGGTGCTTTCATCTCAGTATAATGTTATTTTGTGAGATTTGGAATGCAAGCTGTTTTGCCTCGGAAATGTCAGGGGAAAAAAAAACAATTCCAAAAACCCCTCTGGACAGGTAGGGACGTGTCTGCGCTTCGGGGAAAGAGGGGGAGAGGAATGTTGATGAAATCAATACCAGACAAAGGACCATTATCACCTCAAAGTGGTGTTGAAACACTCACAATGACAACCAACTCTTACAAGGTTAAATTGTTCGGTCTAGGCTAGACTGTAGTTTGTATTTGTTTCATTATTTCTACATTTAAGCAATATCACACGAGAGCGAGAGCTATTGTGCTGGATATCAGCAACGGCGGTGACGCAACTGTAAGCACGCGAGCCAGCCTGAGTGCCAAAGGCATCAAACAGTTCCACAAACACCATTTATCATCAACAAATTATGATTTGTTTGTCTATTTAGCCAGTTATTTTGCTCCGCCAACACAAACGGCAGCATGGTACCATGGTACCGTGGTTTAGTGATTAGCACTGTGGGCTGGCACCTTCAGGGTCGGGGTTCGAATACCGCTTCAGGGTCTGTGTGCATGGAGTTTGCATGTTGCATGCCCAAAAGATATGCAGATTAGGCTAATTGGTGTATGTTGACTGAAGGTCAAAAAAATGGGAATAAATACAATGGTCCACGGTCTCATGGACTACAAAAGTTCCTAGATGGATGGATGGATGGCCAACACATATCCTTCTGTGATTGATGGAACTAACTAACAGAGCTGGCGACCAAGAGTAATTAACAGCGGTAAAAGCAGTTTTAAATTCTTTCTGGTACTATGCAGCCAAAAGGTAAGGAGAATAAACCATGGAGGTGGTGGACAGACTTGAAAATCTTGTAAGTTTCTCGTTATATGTCAGCTTTTCTGCTTTAGAATATCAGCCACATTGAATCCCAAACAGCATTAAATGAAAAGCTACTGCGCTATGGTGTGCAATCCCTTGTCCAACACACCAAGCAATGCCCTTGATTAGAGGTTGAAGAGTGATTTTGAATTTGGTCAGCTGTTAGGAACTAGTTAGCTTTGTGATACATATAGTTAAATGTCCCAGTGCTGTAGCCGTCTATTATCACCACTTGTGGAATGCCACCCACCAAGCACGGGGAGAACATGCAAACTCCATGCACACAATCGAGCCTGGCCGGGAATTGAACCCGGACCCTGGAGGTGCAAGGCGACAGCGCTAACCACTACACCACCGTGCCGCCTCCATCCAAACTCCAAACATCCATGGAATGCGCTAGACAAACAAGTCCAATCCATGTAGGCCCCACCCCACAACCCACAGCTCCCAAAGCATTGCTGATGTTAAAGTGCCCCTATTATGCCATTTTAAAGGTTGCTAATATTGCTTAATGAGTCTCTTAAAACAGGTTTACATG
>JAQQZT010000036.1:27105865-27141419 GCA_030068275.1 Clarias platycephalus | reverse complement strand
CAGTACATCTCTGCTGGATTTCTCTGTTCCCGCCTGCGCCTCTTCACCTCGTTTGCTATCCTCCGAGTCCATACAGTATATTCAAGGCCGCTGCACGTCTCCATAGAAGAGGCCAATGTAGATGGTTCATACCTACTGTCACTTGACTTCTTTCAAGTGCCAGTTTTTAACCAGGTGTCCATTTTGATGAATTTAGTAAGCGAAAAAAATTACGAATGTACTATCACTTGACGCAGATGTGAAACCGCGAGATGAGTAATGCATAGGTTATAAATTACAATTTGTAATTTGATTTTTTTTCTTTCTCTCAGTCTATTTCTTGTCTCTTAATCTCCCCCGCCATTACCAACATTCTCTCGTGCACCCCTGGTGGTCAGACTGTGCACCCCTAGGGGTGTGCGCACCCCAGTTTGGGAACCGCTGGTCTAGAGGATGTACAAGGGATGTTCGAGTCAAACTGGGACTTTTGATTGCACAGGAGATCCGTTATGAGTTATTATTTCTCTATATAATCTCCTTTTACAATAATGCCCGTATCCCAGTCCGATCATGGCTCCAGCATTCTGATGAGAAAAAAAATTGTGTGTGTTATATACACAAGGATCTATCCAATGACAGAAATTGAAGATTTGAAGCACTTTTGTAAGTCACTTTGGACACGAGCGTCTGTCAAATGCCTAGATGTAAATGTTAAAGGAGCTCCTGAGAGGCCAGGGTGTCGGACGTGAAGCAAGAAGTCCGATCATGGCTCAAGTTTACTGAGGGAACTTTCTATCTTGATGGTATCGAAGCACAAGTGACATGCTGAGATAAGTGCTTTAGTGTCGCAGGGGATTATATCGACTTCTGTTGTTCTGCACAATCAAAAGTCCCAGTTTGACCCGAACACATGAGTGAGAAATGTGTAACTGGACACGTTGCGGAAAAAAAAAAAAAAATTGTGATGTGTTAGTTCTTTTCGGTTTCTCCCTCTGTAGCTTTTTTTTTGTGTTTTAATAATCTCAAAAGAGAGTGGGAAAAAATAGAGACGCTATTGACGTAGCACGTGTCTTTAGCAGTTATGACATAAGTGATAACAGGAACTAGCTTGTCTATTTTGAGTTAGAGTACTGACAACGCTTGGCTCACTACAATACCAGGCGTGCAGGCCTTGCGACAGGGAGGAATACCGCCTTGCAGGACTTGCAGGATGACTTTACAAGACCTCCAGCAAGCAGAATTTGAAGAAAGTAGCTGGAACTGCTGCAGTTTGTCTCATCTGGTACCTTTACAGAACTGTGCATGAGATCTAGCTCCTGCTTCCTCTTACAGTTTAAACTTCCTCATACAGTTTTAATGAAGTCTGACTTCAAACCCAAGTTCAGGTCAAGGTCCTTTTTTTTTTTTTCTTCTTTTTTTTTGTCAGACGGATTTTATATGCATATGTAGTTATGGCTTACTACAAGTCTGTCTAAATGTGTGTGCGTGTCTGTCTCCTGGTGGGATGTCGGTCTTACTCATTAGACATATTAGGCCACACCCAGAAAGCCACAAACCCGTCCCTTTTGTACCTGAGCGGTGTTTTATCACATTTTCATTTCATTATTTTTTTTCTCAAATAATTACCAGTTGGTAAATAAACCTCTGAAGTTTGTCAACATAAAATCTTTTACCCTTTTAACCATTTTAATTTTTTTTGTGTGTCCAGGAACAAGCCTGAAGCAGTAGAAGTTACATTTGCTGGTAAGTAAGATTGTGTGATTGTGGGGGGGTGTGAATGTGTGTGTAAATACACAAGTGTAATCCAGGCAGTAGATGGCACAATAATCAAAACCCCATATTTAAAACCCGTGTAGTGTTGCACCTTCTTACGTACAAGAGAGACACAACAATGAATAAAGAGTTGAGTATAAGATATTTCTACATCCGTAGAAGAATTACAGAACATGTGTGTGTGTGTGTGTGTGTGTGTGTGTCAGCGTCAAAGCATTTGAGGGGTTGTAGTGTGAGTAAGCTTAGTGTGAATGTATTTGGTTGCTGTTTGAGCTCAGAGTTTGAGATGTCTGTCGAAGTGTGAATGCTGGTTTTAGAGAAACTGGGTGTGGTCCCTGCATCTAGTGAATAGAGATGACTGAAACACACCACCATCCTGATGATCAGGTGTAAAGGCTGTCCACTCTCTTGGGGGGAAAAAAACCTTAACGGATGGATCTGCCTAAGTGACGTACAGATTCTTCAGCCTAAATGCAAAGCTTTGACTCTGAGCCCCGCCCCTAATCGAGCTCAGGATTGGTCTCAGGTCCATGCTCGTGTCCTCGTATCGAGACTGAAGATCGTCTAATAAAGGGTTAATACCTTTGGCAGTCTAAATTCAGACACAAAAAAGACGAGCCTACATTTCCACTTGTAAGAGAATTATAAAAAAGAAAAATAAGCCTGCAAGAGACACTTTCCTTCGCAAGCACCACTAATAATAATATAAATGTGAAAGCTGGTAAGCAGGTGAGTGGGGAGGCAGGAGCGCGGTACAGGTCAGTCGTACCTAGTGTGAAAGCGGCCAATAAAAACGCTTTCCTCAGCATCAACAAAGTAGAAACAGGAAGCGAAGTAACAAATCGATCTGATCGCATTGCATAGCGTGCAGGGCCCGGCGTAGATAGACATAACACTCCTGATGTAGACGGCATCACGATTTGGTTGAAGTGAAGCCTAAACCACTGGTTTAAAGAGGATTAGTGATCCGGAGTGTCCTCGGGTTCAAAATTCATATCAAATTCGGGATCAAAATTTTTTTCCCTTTGCTTCGCACTTGACATTCTTCATATATTTGCATCGTGCATGCTCAAAATAAACTAAACTCTTGCGATTGTTTGATGTCGTAGATTTTGATGGCGTGCTCTACCACATCTCGAACCCCAACGGCGACAAGTCCAAGTTGATGATCAGCATCTCGCTGAAGTTCTACAAAGAGCTGCAGGAGCACGGGGCCGACGAGGTACAAGCTTCCCATTAACAGTTTCACATGTTTTATAAAGTGTAGGGGAATCCAGCCCTAACACAGAGCTGGTTAATTATAAACCAAGGCTTGTGTATTTCGGGATCAGAAAGAACGCCAGACTTCTGCATTAACAACTTTAACTCTTAATGACAAAATGAAAATGATACCAAAAAAAAAAAGAAATTGCAGCAACAATTGAAATATTTGTTACATAGAACCACAGTCTTGTGGAATAGTGCATGTTAAGTAATATATGTTTAAGTGTTCAAGTGTAAAAGAATGTGATCTGAAACACAGCATTTTTTAGACATCTGTGTGTGTGTGTGTTTAAACACCCATCCAGTAACAATCCAGTAGTCTTGGTATTGGGTCGACATCAGGATAAATAAATAAACCCAGTGGCTCCTTCACAAAACGGAAAAGCTTTTTAAATTTCTAATTCTGTAATAAATACTTACAGAAGACGGGAAATGGAAAAGAAATTGACTTTTCGTAGTTGGACAGGTTCACTTGTAAAGGCTTCTTCCACTGAGACATATTCCACCTATGGTGCAGGACTTGTAGTACACCTGTATAGTAGGCTTAGCTGATAATGTGGCTGTAGCTACATGAAAGCTATGCGTATACAGCGTATACCTCATGAGGCTGAGTTTCTCGAAAGCAAGCACAAGGATGAGGTTAGTGGTTAATGCTTCAGTCCTTGAACTTGGAAAAATATGATGAAGGTTTCCTGGGTTTATGTTTATTTTATTTTATTTTTTTTTAGTCCAAGGACACCAAAAAAAAGAAAGATGAATCTTGTACTTTGAATTGTCTTTTTTTTTTTTTGTTTAATGTAATGAACAATGAACTTTGGATGTGGTCAAAAAATGCCTGTAATGGCCTGTTTTTATAGTTTAAACCCTAAATATGATCCCAAAATATTTTAATTTCATTTCAAACTCAGCTTAATACATTGCCCGTAAAAAAAGGGATGTGAAGGTAAACCTGTGTACTGCACAGTAAAATAAACATGAAAAACTATATATTGCTACTAGGGCTATGCAATTAATCGCAATCGCAAAAAAATCGTGATTTAAACACATGCAATTTCTAAACCGCATAGGGCTGCAATTTTATCTATTAATTTATTTAGATTTTTATTCAGAATACGTTCTTGTGCGCATGATTTTAATATGTTAACCAGTCAGAGCTGGCGCAGCGCACCGGGCAATTACAGCTAAGCTGAGCGGGAGAAAGATGTTAACCAATCAGAGCTCACTCCGCGCACGACGAAGCTAAGCGGGAGCACCGAATAGGCGAGCGGAAGGAAAGAACATCAAATATGGATGCAGGTCAAAATAAAAATTATTTGGTGCCAAAGAGAAATTCAACGTCAGTCGTTTGGGAGTATTTTGGATTCAGAAGAGAGGATGTGTCACAGAGCAAGGTAATTTGCAAAACTTGTGAAATGGTTATTCCAACGAAACGGAGCAATACTACAAATCTGTTCCAACACTTAAAACAGCGTCATAAAAAAAAACTGCATGATCAGTGCATGTCGACAAATCCATCGAAACAAACAAAAGCACACATCAAAGCCAGCCCGAACAGACTGAACAAGTATCCATTGTTCAAGCATTTGCAAGCGCCGTGCCTTATGACAAAGAAATTACCGACGCAATCACCTATCATATATTCAAAGATATGATGTCTGCGCACATCGTCAGTAAAGACTTCCAAAGACTAATTAGTCTTCCAAAGACTAATACAAACACTTGACAAAAGATACCAGCTGCCATCTCGCACTCATTTCACACGATTTGCTATTCCCGAAATGTATGAGAAATGTAAGGCGGGCGTTGAACACGAGCTCAAGCAGGTGAAATACTTCGCCACGACCACAGATATGTAGTCCAGCAGAACGATGGAGCCGTACATGAGTTTAACGGTCCACTATATTAATGACAACTTTGAAATGAAAAGTCGATGTGTGCAAACAGCATTCTTCCCAGAAGATCACACTGGAGAAAATATATCTGAAGGTTTAAAAGAAGCTTTAGCATCATGGGGACTTTGTGAAGAGCAACAAGTGTCTATCACCACAGACAATGGAAGTTTTTATGGTTTTGATTTATGTTAGTTTTTATTTATTGTTATGACTGGAATTGAGGTTAGTTAATCTTTATTTTTTTCATGTTTGTTTTTAAGACAATTTATCAAGCAGTTAGTACTACTGTGTACAGTATGTTATTAACTGGAGTTGAGGTTAGTTAATCTTAATTTATTTTATGTTGTCTGTTTTAAAGACAATTTTACTACAGTTTTGTTTATTAAACTTAATACTATGTTATTTCATTGTGAAATGATTTGTTATGCACTTCTTGTGCACTGAATACATTTAGAATGTATGCATGTAGCTTGTTTGAAAAAGCAAAAACAGTTGCCAAAATCGCAAATAAAATCGCAATCGCAATATTCGTTCAAAAAAATCGCAATATGATTATTTTGTCCATATTGCACAGCCCTAATTGCTACGAAAAAAGGCATAAAAAAGCTGCGGAGGATATTTTCGGTTTGTGCGAAATTGTAAGGGGTTTCCACAAACTATTTTTACCTATTATTAGTTCTAAGGAAAAATCTGCGAACGACTGAGGCCGCAAACTCTGAACCGGGGTCGTCTTTACTTCTATGTATATTTAAAGAGCTCAACGATTTAAGTCCCGCCTTCATATTTTAGGTTTCTGAACCCTCATCTTAGATGAGACTGAATTCCTGTAACCAATCAAGCAGAAGGCGGGATTTATTTACCTCACTGTTTTGCAATAGTTTATTATTATTATTATTTTATTTTATTATTTTTTTTCATTATTGTTTAGCAATTATTATTACAATATTAACAGATATTGAAAAAAACAACAACAATGATTTAAGTCCTGCCTCAAGGTTAAGTGCTCAAGATTTCTAACCAATCTTAGATGAGACAGAATTTCCGTAACCAATCATGATGAGCAAGTTTATTTTAATAACATTATCATTACTTCTAAATCACTTAATCATACATGAATATGGTTTAGATGCTGAGATTTAATAATTTAAGTTAGTAAAGTTGTGCAAAATTGTGCTAAAAACACATCGATTTAAGCCCCGTCTTCATGCTCTAGGTTTCTAACCAATCGTAGACGAGGCTGAATTCTTGTGACCCCTCATAATACAAAATGTGCGATTTCGTAATCTCACGCAGAGATTGGCTGACAGTTTTGCAATCTTTTAAAAAATATATTTTTTAATGTTCATTGTTCTTTAGAAATCACTAATTTAAATTTATACATAAATGTGCTTTAGATACTTAGATTGAAAAAAGTCACAAGTAGTGTGCAAAATTGTTCTGAAAACGCACGGTTTCTAACCAATCATAGACGAGACTGAAATCTTACAGTAACCAATCATGATGCTGGAGGCGGGATTTATTTTCCTCACACAGAAGCAGGCTAAAAGTTTTGCCGTTGTTCATTATTTTAATGATCATTATTCCTTATAAATCACTTAGTTTTACATAAAATCTACATATAAATATGAGTTTTAATAAATAACAAGTCCTGCCTTCTGCCTCAAGGTTTATAACCAATTATAAACGAGACTCAATTCTTGTAAACAGTTGTAAACCAATTGTTTTGGAGTAGAGTCACATGTTGAAGCAGCTGTGTTTTTGGATTTTAACAGCCGGGTTGAAGCTCAATGAGAGGATGATGACATTCAGGACACTGCGCTGTGTTTTGTAACAGGAAGTGCGTCTGACTCACCTCTGATAGAGGAAGTCACACATTTTAGAAAAGCTCTAAACTGGGTTGCTCGCTCACTCCGAGGACACACGGTCAAAAGAAATTAGACCCAAGTGATCATCTGACAATTTGATCTGCGTTTGAATTAAAATGATAGCACCAGGGGAATTTGCTTATCATGAAGGATGTGGTGGGCTGTTCCCAGACCATGCAAACCAGCATTCAAACTTCTGCGCGCTTCATGACCAAAGGGTGGCAGATGTGGTGCGTGCGAACTGAATGCAAATTCGAAGAAAACTGGAGCAAAGTTACACAAAGCTCGTGCCGAAAGTCTCGGCTCTTAAAAAATGTCAAGAAAGCACAACAGTAAACAGATTTGATTTGTTGATCTGCTGATAAGATAGTAAAAAAATGGTGTTTATATACTTTTATAACATTAGACATAGTCTAGATTTTATGTGAGTAAACTATTATGAAAATGCTTTGCTGAATTGTTGGTGAGGATGTTTTGCTTTTGAAGAAATATTGTTTGTTTATGGAGAAATTCTGTATGAAGCCTTTACCAGAAAGTTTTTTTTTTCATATTTTGGAATATGGAAAAACATTATTAAACTAAAAACAAAAAAAAATCTTATTTTTTTCTACATAAAATTGGTTTAGAGATACACGACACTACAGATTATCACAAAATAGGTTACGACAAGGTACTGACATTGCCTGAACATATAGAGTATTGTGCAGAAGTCCTTAGCCCTTCCTCATTTCTTCATATTAAATTAAACTATATAGACAAAATTAATTAAATGGGAACAAATGATTTATTGTGACAGGCTGTAAAGTGCGGTACCATGGATGCCAGCGGTGACTATCTATAATAGACAAACACAAAACACAAACTTCGAAAAAATTCTAAACTGCAGAAGCGTACTGGACTTTCTCCAGGTTACTCAGAACTTTTTTTGTGCAAATAAAATCTAAATGAAAATTCAACAGGGACAAGTCAATTGAGGGCTTTCGCATGAGACACTAGGTTTTACTGTAGGTGTCAAAATCACAGATGCACCTCCCGCCACCACCACCTGTGACTGTGTTTCAATTGTGCCAAAATGAGCGAAAAATACATTCATTGAGCCTGCGTTCTGACATTAACTTCCTAAGCGAGTATATACAAAGAAAGGAAGTTCATTGAGCAGTAATGTACGTACATGTATGACAAATAAAGATTTAACTTAAGATAAAGATGACTCTTTGACGGATGAGATGCGTATCGCAGGATTATCAGTACAGAGCTCTGTTCAGTTATGATGAATGTTATGATTGAAAAGGTTGTGAAAGGTATTTAAAGTAATACTGCTGTGTTTGCTTTCAGCTGCTCAAGAGGTTGTATGGAAACTTCCTGGTGCCAGCAGAAGATGGTAAGATCCTTTAATTTTTTTTTCATATAAATTCACAGTTTAATCCCCTTCTAATTTGATTGGTTGGTTTTTTTCAACTGTGTATGTTTCTCTTTTTCTTTTTTTTTGCACACAAATCCCAAACTTTCAGCTCCTTTCAGCTCCACACTGCATTTTTACTTTATGTATTGTTGAAAAGATCAACTAGTTATGTTCCTTAACTGGCTGTGTGTGGACAAACTAAACTATTCAAACTATTTTATTTCATCAAAGTTTTTGTTGGAAATGCTACTAAGATTTTTAGGGAATGTATGTTAAAAAAAAAAATTCTTCTTTTTTTCTCACAGGCTACAACGTGTCATTGCTCTTTGACCTGGATAATCTGCCAGCCAATAAGGAGCAGATTGTCCACCAGGCGGGCATGCTGAAGAGAAACTGCTTTGCATCCGTGTTCGAAAAGTACTTCAAGTTCCAGGAGGAAGGTCGCGAGGGCGAGCAGAGAGCCGTCGTCCATTACAGAGACGACGAGTCCATGTAGGTGACCCAACCGTTCCGAATATACAAGTATAACGTCACCAGCGTGTGGTGGATATCAGATCGGACAAGTTTCATTTTGCAGTTAGTAGATTTTCCTCAGATGAGGCAGAATCTTATCCGTCTCTCCTCGGCATGACTTTGTCGTCTCCGGTTTCAGGTACGTGGAGTCAAAGAAGGACCGTGTCACCGTCGTGTTCAGCACGGTCTTCAAGGATGACGATGATGTCATCATTGGAAAAGTGTTCATGCAGGTGTGTATCCTTGGAGATTTTTATTTTGGGGGAGGCGGGTAAAAAAAAAAAAAAACCATCGTGGCTGCCTCGCTATGATCTCATGTCATTGTGGACGTTTCCCAGAAGCCGCACATTCACAATAAAGATCTTATAAACACATGTTTTACTCGGCAAACAAAGGTCTCATCATTGCCAGTCCACTGTGGGTGTGTCTCAAATCACACATCTTGTTTACTACAGACACCACATAAAGACCTTTTTGGATGTGACCCAAGTCTTTCTCTCTCTCTCCCTCTCATACACACACACTATGTACATTATGTACCATCACTGTAATGCATAGGGGACGTGTCCAAAATCACACACGCTGTTCACTTCATACAACATTGATCGTGGATGTGTCCCAAATCAACCACTATTCACTAACTAGGCCACAGTAAGACAGTGATTAAGGCAGTAAGACGGTGGCCCTGTCCCAAATTACATACTACATTTACTCCATAGGCCACCATAACAAATGTACACAGTGGAAGGAAGTCCTGCGTCGAGGCGTCCCAATTCCCTTCATGTCTATAATGTGTCTTAAATGATGCACTAGATTATGACACACCACATCATGTCCCAAATCTTTTACCCAGTTTACTACATAGTCTGAATAACATCACAAATGTTCTTAATGAAAGTGTCCCAAATCTTTTACCCAGTTTACTACATAGTCTGAATAAAATCACAAAAGCCCTTAATGAAAGTGTCCCAAATTGCAACCCCAGTCTACTACATAGGCTGCATAAATGAAATCACAAATCCCCCTAACGAAAGTGTCCCAAATTGCAAATCCAATTTACTACATGGGCCACATAAACACCATCATAAAGATCTCCATCTTTTGTGGAAACGTCTTAAATCACGCACCCTTTTCTCCACATAAGCAACATGACCACAGTCAACAAAGACCCACCGAAGACATGTCCAAAATCACACCCTGTTTGCACTAAGGACCACATAAATACCATCACAAGTACCCATCAAGGGCATGAACACCATCACCATCGTCCATCAGGACTGTGTCTGAATTCAAACACGTTATTCAACATGTATTTCACTTTCAGTTCATCACAGATGTCTCCTTAAGTCTGCTGTGGACGTGTCCCTTATCAGGTGAAGGGCATTCATCCAGTTTGTATCCATGGAGATTATTAGGATGGACAAAACACAGCTCATAACTTGTGGATGCGGTATCAGTTTAACACATATAGACAGCTCTGCTCTTTTGGAGTGTGTGTGTTTTATTCTTGGCCTGCTGCTGCGTGTCCTCACCCGTCTGGCCTTACATTGGTGTAAATACACAACTTTTCCATTAAGGAATGTTATGAAACCTTCTGAATTCATGCGTGGCGTGAGTGAGAGATCGGTGCGCTGATCTCTTTAAACGAGTCTCGCTTTAAAAGGAGTAACACGTTTGTTCTTCGGTTTGGCTCTAAAATAAAATGTACCCTGCGTTTCATCATCCCAGATGTAGTCCATCAGCCAGGACGTGTCCCAGTATACTGGTGATGCTGAATGCTGAGTGGTTGGAACAACCCATTTTTAAATTGTAGCCATAAAACATCTGTTTTCGTTTTGGTATTTAATTTAATATAAAAATGAGAAGGGCTCAAGACTCCTTTAGATTGTGTTATTTTTTTGTTACTGGATTTACAAAAGCATTTTCAGTATTTGAACAACGGACAATCCTGAAAATGGTCTGTTTGCTTTGTGGTGTGTTAGCTAAAGAAGCGGATAAATTTAAATGCAAATAAATTTCCAAGGCAATGAGCAACTTGCAAAGGTATTTTTTTTCTTCACTTTTGTGAAGACAGGAAAATACTGCACTAAAGGTAATATAAATAATAAAGCTGCAAAGTACACGGTCATTTTATTCCAGTCTTAGCATGGCATCTCATTCCTTCCATGGATTTAAACACAGCCTTCCAATTGGAGGCACAAAGTCTTGATTTCACACCTAAGAGAAATGGAGTGTTTCGTCTGACGATGGAGCTCATTGACGTACTAAAGCTGATACACGTGGTGATTTGTTTCCTTGCAGGAGTTTAAGGAGGGCCGGCGTGCGAGTCACACAGCTCCTCAAGTGCTGTTCAACCACCGGGAGCCTCCTCTGGAGCTGAAGGACACGGACGCCGCGGTGGGAGACAACATCGGCTACATCACCTTCGGTATATAATTTCGTCGCTGTGTTTGACACCCCAGAAACAGGAGCAGTAGTGAATTAGAGCTTCACCTACACATTACGTATCTAGACTTAATGTTGAATTAAAAAAAACAAAAAAAAAACTTGAAGGGTCTTAGTAAGGTCACAGATCAGCTTCACTCTTCGTCAACTTCTCTTGAACTATACTAGAAATAGAGACACCGTTATTCAGCATTATATAACTGCTGTTTGTGATGATGATGATTGAGTACAGTCTAACACATCACTCCAAAATCCCCTTTAGATCAAGATATCATGCTTGTCAAGGCTATAGTGTACGATTTATCATTTTTTTCGTCATCAATCCGTTCAATGGGCCTTGTACGTGGAGGGCGGAGTCATCCTAAAAGAAACCACGCCCACAAGGAAAGAAATGTCTTTTTATAGCCTTTGACAAAATGCGTATTTGTGACCAAGCTCCAAGCCATATAATTTTTTTACTGTTTAAACAAACCACAACACTTGACTTCTTACACAGGCTACACTTAAACAACAAGTACAACGAAATTAAAAGTGCCATCCCTCAATGCAAAAAAAATAAATAAAACTCAACCTTGAAAAATAATCACACTCACTCACGCTCCCACCAAGCATACATTCCATTACTGCACAATCTCCTGTGATTAAATTTTTTGCATTAATTACAATTAAGAAATGCATAAATAATTGAATCTTATTGCACATTCTTTAGCAGTATTCAGTACACTTATTGCAATAGGATAATAACTGTTTATATCTACTGGTTCTATACCGTCTGCCCGACAGCAGTAGATCAAACAGTTGATGTCCCGGGTGTGAATTGTCCTTTACAATTTTATCGGCTAGTTTGTGGCAGCAGGAACTGTGTAAGTTTTCCAAGTTGCTGAGAGGGCAGCGACGATCTTCTGTGCGGTTGTGATGACCCTCTACAGTGGCGTTCTCTGGGCCACAGTGCAGCTGCTGTACCACATACATTATGCAGTACGTCAGTATGCCCTCAATGGAGCATCGATAAAAAGACACCAGCAGTCTCTGGGAGATGTTGTTCTTCCTGAGCATTCAGTCTCTGCTGGGCCTTTTTCAGCATCTCGGAGGCGTTTACTTCCCAGCTCCTAAAAGCGGAAGTACGGAACTCTCTCCACGCAGTCCCCACTGATGAACAGTGGTGAAATGTCCGTTTTTTTTTAAATCCCTCAATCCATGATGACCTCCTTGGTCTTAGAGGTGTTGAGGAGCAGATTATTTTCTCCACACCAGGATGTTAGTCGTTCCACCTCATACCTGTAGGCAGACTCACCTCTGAGCCCTACTATTGTGTCATCTGCAAATTTGACACGGGTGTTACTATGCTGGACAGGTGTACAGTCGTAAGTGTACAGGGTGTAGAGCAGGGGGCTCAAAACACAACCCTGTGGTGTCCCGGTGCTGAGGTTGATGGCCGGCGATGTTTGAGGGCCGACTCGCACCCTCTGACTGTGCACTTCAAATCAATCTCTTTAAACTCATCAACCAAAGCAACAAATTCATTCCTCTGAAGAAGACCTGACATTTGTTTCATACATAAAGCAAGCAGTCTGATTGAAACACTGGGATAAGTGCATTAGTGTAGCAGAGGATTATATAGAGAAATAAAGGGAGGTTTTACGCTCTTCTGCTATCCTGCAAAATGAAAAGTACTGGATTTACTCGAACGCCCTTGTACATCTTCCAGACAACTAAACCGTAGACGCATATGGTATGAACGCTGCTGCAACAAAAAAGTAGCCGTCTTCAAGGTTAATATTATAGGTATAAGGTGTTTGAAGGCAGTGTTTTATATTTGTTCCTGCTGTAACACCCCTTCTTGGAATTTAAAAAGATCTGATTGAAGTAGAAAGGTTGGGCATGTTACCGGTGACAGATGCTTTATGTCTGTGTGTGTTTTGTGTCGTCAAACATCCATTTCCCTTCTAAAGTGTCTCGATGCTTTTATCCGAGGGCAGCAACACACATTACGAGGCCCACGGCTCGTCTTTTGGGCCATGACTCAGTGTTGATGTTAGCAGGCTCGGCCAGGAAGTGTTCGCCATTTATTGACACTGTAAATATCGTCTACCTTGTAGAAATTCACATCATCTCGTACAGAGCTTCTCCACACCCACATGCACGTGTTTGGGATGATCATAAGATGAATATTAATAGTACAACTAGTGAGGGATAAAACACAAAGAGGCGTGCCCTTTTAGGAAAATAAAGATCAAAGGCGTGGTGCGATGTGGACAGATACAAAGCACCATGAAGCTGATTATTTTGCTAAAACAACACATTCTGAAGTTTTTATACCACTGCAGTCAGATTAGTATTCAATAACAAGACATTATGGTTTATTATTCATTTATGGTTGAATTTTATCTGTGAAACAAGTTGGCTCCTGCTATTGTTTATGATGTAACCATCATTCCACATCACCTTCTCTTTTTCTCTTTTGAAACTATATAGGATAGATTGATTTGTGAATAAAGCCCAAAAAAGGTAAGGTGTTACTGAGAAACCCAATGTTATTAAGAACGCACAATAACTTAATTAGCCGAGTCCTGTGACTGCCTTTCATAAATGTTAAAAAATTTCCCGTGAATGAAGCCGTAAAACCGATTGACATTTACAGAACACTACAAGCACAGTACAGTGATGAGTCTCGTGCCCGCAGTGAAACATTTGAATAATGCAAACGTTTTAAAGAGACGTCGTGCGTCCGTGAACCATAACGATCCCGGCCGAGGCGGCTCGGAGCACACTGCAGCCGCTCCCATGAGCATTCATAGAGTGTGACGCCCGATCCTTGAAAATCATTGGAAAACTTGGTGCCAGCTTTCGGAAGAGACGCGTCTGTCTGTGGGAACTGTACACACAATCATTGATGAGTTACCACAGGAACTTGGCTGGGAGTTGTTTTTGAATGGCAAAAGAATGAAAATAGGGCTTTATTTTATAATTAATTTACTAATACAATCATTGAATACAAAATATACAAAAATTAAAGGAGGATGCATCCTGTAAAAGTTTTCCCCACAATCCTCTCCATCCCCAGGTGCCATCTGAAACAGTCAGGGTAGGAAGGGTTGTTATTGATGTGTGATACAGGTGGGGCAAATATTGCAACTATTGTGTTAATTTGTGCATGAAAATACCTTCCCACCATCTTAAGTTTTGTTTGGTGCAGAACTTAGGAACATGCTTTTATTTTATTTGCAGTACTTTCAAAATAGACTGTGTTAGTAAATAATTTTTTTGCAGGTTATCAATTTGAATTTGCACATTTTTACACATCAGTAGCTTTGTGTTGTCTGGTTTATATAGCAAAATTTGTATTTAGAGGTATATAAAATTATATTAATAATCTTATATTGAACACAGGTGTAGTTCATATTATTATTAGTGGTGCTTGTGAAGCAAAGCATCACTTGTGTTATCTTGCAAACTACTTTTTTTAATTACAGTGGAACCTCGGGTTACGAGCATAATTCGTTCCGGCTCGTATTCCAAAACACTCGTAAACCAAATTTAATTTTCCCATAAGAAATAATGGAAACTCAAATTACTCGTTCCACAGCGCAAAAAAAAATAAATAAGCCGAGTGTGTGTGTTGGTGTGTTGGTGTGTGTGAAGGAGCACGGTGTCAAATTACGCGCACACACACACTCGCCTTTACAACCCCCCTCCCACCCCCTCCTCCTCTCGGCTTCCCACACAAACACACACGCACCACTCTCTGCCTTACACAAAAACTCTACAAGCACTAAGACCCAGCGTGGGAGACGATTACCCACAATTCCGCAGCGCAAGAGAGAGAAAAACCGTTGACTCAGTTGTGATCATGTGATGCATGGCGTCAAAACAAGAAGCGCATGCGTGATACATGATACTCGGTATTGCGGAAACCGCGTTACTCGTAATCCGTGGTTCCACTGTAATCAATTTATTATTATTATTCGGTACAAACTTTGGTGCATAACTAGTTCTGTACCGCTTGTCATAGACCTATGAAAGAGGTGTTGAATCATGTGGCTTATTCAGGAATGGGGTGCTATAACTTTTCTATGGGGTGAAAACTTTAAAACATTGAGGCCAACTTTACAAAATTCTTGCTCTGCACTAGAATCCGTCAGAGATGTAAATTTGTAAAATGTACCACATTTGAAGAGGCTTGCAAGCTGTGTCAGAACATACACAGTATAAGTTGTACCCCTGGAGCGCAAGAGGTGCCGAAACTGGACAAAACCGTGGATCCCATTGTCATAAAGACACAGGACTGGGCTCATTTTACTCAGGCAACCGATCAGTCTCTCAGGGTCATTGTGAAGGTGTCAAGCCATGCTTTAGGCCCAAGTTTTACCTCTCTCATTATTCTTGTTGTACGAATCACCATAGTGCATTATGACTTGTTTTTATGTGCTTCATGCAGCATTTGAGTTGAGTAAAGCTTCTTGTTATCCCCTCCAGTCCTGTTCCCTCGTCATACCAACGCCAACGCCAGAGACAACACCATCAATCTCATCCACACCTTCCGTGATTACCTGCACTACCACATCAAGTGCTCCAAGGTAAGTCCTCCTTTTCACAACGCACACAAATGGCCGAAGAACGGAGTTGGATAAAATATAATCATTATGGCCGATGGTTTAAATAAACGTGGTGTGTTTCAGTCCATCATGCTGTGAAGTGGTGATGATGAAAACGTGGCATTAACTCTTGTGCTCTGCATGTTTAATCCAGGCTTACATCCACACTCGCATGAGAGCCAAGACCTCTGACTTCCTGAAGGTTCTGAACCGCGCTCGTCCCGATGCCGAAAAGAAAGAGATGAAGACGATCTCGTGAGTATCTGAGCGAACGCAAATGGGTGCGGTTGTGCAGGAGTCGATGTGCTCGCTCCGTGGTCAGTCCGAGTCACTACGCTCAAACTAACCACAAGAATTAATATGGTTTAGTCATGTGGTGTGATTTGGCTGTCTGGTAACGACTTCCCCCGTCATCTCACACTGCCATATTCATCCATAAAACCATCTCAGAACTTACGTGTGCTTAGTTAAAGAAAACAATTTGGAGTATTTTACAGCAAACCAAAAGAAGTTCCTCCAAGTTCATTTTGTTTTCCATCGCAGTGTTGGTCAGTGTTTTAGTGGAGAGATCAATGCGTTTTTTCCCCAAAGGTTAGAGGATCCTTCAGGATTTGTTTAAAGTCCCATTAGTCAGTTTCTTCTTCAAAAATTTTACATATTGGTGGAGATTAAAGGTCTCAAAATTAGTAACAAAAAAAGTTTTTTTAATTGTGTATCGCAGAAAACATATCGGATATCAGATCCTGTGGCAAATAACAAAATTTGGATTAGGAAAGTGTATTTTTTTTGTATTTGGAAATGTTTGTTTATAAAGATGAATAGAAAGGCTTTATTATGTAAAATCTATATGATTTAATTAAAGTAAGTAAGGAATTGATTTACAAAGCACAATTATTCAATTCAATTCAGTTTTATTTGTTTGTTATATTTTAAGAATGGACATTGCCGCAAAGCAGCTTTCCAGAAATTAAAATTCGTAATATAAATAAAAAAATATTCTGTGGGAAGGAAAAACTCCCTGAGATAACATGAGAAAGAAACCTTGAAAGGAATCAAACTCAAAGAGAACAGAAAAGCCCTTCTGTAACCGTATACTATGAGGTTGAAAGTGCAACTTTATCACAGGAAATTGTGTGTGACTTGTCATCATGACTAACTTGTTGAGGTTACTAAATGTTCACTGATGAAGACTTGGATATAAAACTGTTGGCAGCTTCAGTTATTAAATTATTCGAACGATTGCGGTCAAAAGCATTTATAGTGAAACTGTTCAATCTACACATCTTCGTAGTTATTAAGTGGAGCCGTCGTCGGTTATTATTGACCCACATAAAAGCGAGCAAAGAGCATAAAAATAGGAACAGTTTGTCGCAACCAAAACTGAAAATTGAAAACAATATTCAGTGAGTATCAGCAAACACTCAAGGTCTGCCTTGTTTTCTTCCTTGTTTTTTTTTTTTTAACTCACAAAGACACGATGTTTGATGTAACGAAACAAAAAGCCGTCTTCATTCCTCTCAGCATCAGATTTGTTCATGGCTCAGTGCGTAAGGCTTTGGGCTACCGATTGGAATGTTAAATAAATGAGAAACTTAAAGGAAACCGAAACACCCCGCTGACATATTACTTTAGCTTATAGACTGCCATTTAGGTTACTGTATACAATAATGTACTGTATGTAATAAAAGTACAGCGTTATATTTTCAGTACATGCTCGATGGCGGAGCTAAAACCACAGGTATTGAGGTCGTGACAGCAAAGGCTCTGACTTCCTGTAAACTCCAGCCAAAATCAACAGACATGCATTCTTTGGTGAACATTTTCTCTTTCACTTTTTCGCTTTATCTGTGTTTTAGGGTATGTTTTTTCCACATATCTTAAAGTTTTCAAGCAGCCTAGGAGGAAGTAGTTTATTTTAAATCTGCTGATTTGACTTTTCTGGGCAGACAATCCAGAGCCGCAGGAAGTTCCCACATTCGAACAATTCCTGTGTGTTAAAGTTTAAACTGTACAGTTTTCCCCCACAGATCGGTCTGAAATATAATTGGCAACTTCCCCATATATATAAAACTCATTAAAGCACAATGTATAATATTTTACTATTTATATATTAAGTATATATTGTATTAGTAAAATATCTTGCGGTGGTAGTCCGCAGAATGGAGCCGGCTTTACCTGCCAAGTACAAAAGAGGTCTACTACAATAACCAGTCAAAAGTTTGGACACACCTTCTAATTCCATGGTATTTTTTCTTTCTGCACTGTGAAACAACCGTAGAACAAGGTGTCCAAAAAATGCAATAATCCCCTTTGAAGGGTTGATATTGAGATGTATCTGCTATCCTTCATAACGGCTCTAATCTGAGGTGCTGTTTGTTAATTGGTGATTTCTGAGGCTGGTGACTCTAAATGAACTTCTCCTCTGCAGCAGAGGTCAGTTTTGGTCTCGCTTTCCTGGGAAGGTCTTCACGAGAGACAGTTTCATCATGGTGCTTGATAGGTTTTGCAAAAGCACTTGACGCAATACTGTTCTAGCAGGAACCGTTGACCTTCAACTGACGTTGTTGTTGTTACTTAATTATATAATTTTGTATGTGTTATTTGATAGTTGTTTTAAAACACAAATTGTTTCTAATTTTTGTTTTTGATTTTTATTCTGGAATAAAAACAATAAAACGTTAAATTAGGATGTGTCCAAACTTTTGACTGGTTCTGTACCACAATATTTTTATTTCGTTGATATTTCTATTAATTTCACATTCCAGAGATCCAACCTACTAACCACCTCCCCTCCATCCGTTGTTTTAAGACAAGCCACATGTTGACCAGCATCTACAATGACTGTCCATTTCTCTTGATGTTTGTGTAGTTTTCCAGTCAGCCAATCATGTAGCAGCAGATAATTTGCTTTAAGTTATGCAGATAAAGAGGTCAAGAGCTTTAGAGCAGATAAACAGTGTTGTGCATTCTGAGATGCTTTTCTCCTCAGCATGGTTGCTCAAGATTGGTTATTTAAGCTGTATTTGATATTTATTATGGTTTAGTAGTAATACTGAAAAGTTTTGTGGTTCAAGTCGGTATGTAGAAATAATGAGGTAATAAGAAATCAACCAATGAGGTTTCCTACATCACCCAAATGAGGATGGGTTCCCTGTTGAGTCTGGTTCCTCTCAAGGTTTCTTCCTAGTGCCATATCAGAGAGTTTTTCCTTGCCACCATCATCGTCGCCTTGCTCATCAGGGACTATCTGTTCATTTTGACTTCTCACACGTTTCAAACTTTTTTTTTAATTCTTTAAAGCTGTTTTACAATGTTGTTGTTACAAGTGCAATATAATTAATTATAAACTGAATTGAATTGAACAAACTATATGGATAATATTTTCCTCTTAATTATAATCCTATAATTATAGCCATGCTCCTGATCTTTAGGCCAGTGTTTCGAAAGTGGTTACATTTCAGCACTGCAAATTGCTTTAGTCGATATCTGCTAATTGTTATACAATTAAAACTCATATGGATTGTTTTTAGCTAATTCTGATTTTTTCTCTCCAGGGGAAAGACATTTTCTCGCTAAAATGGCTCAGTGAACAAACACGCTTACGGGACCAGTCAGCGTTACCCGAGTGCAAAGTGGACCACACCACCCGGATTCGGACGGCGCTTGTAGATTCCTAGACGCTTGCAAATTCTTCAAGGAACAAAACAAATTTCCTTCGAATCCTCGACAAAAAGTCGTAAACATTTTTATACAGCCCTTGGTAAATTGGACATTTGGTACTTTTTTTTTTTTTTTTGTCTGCGCCTTCCCGCTGTTATCTGCCACATCTCATCCGAGAAATGCATATGCAGTATTGCTCCATGTGTGTACTTATTGTCTTTCATCTTGTACCAGATTACCTGTCTGCTTTCGAGCTAATAAATAAACCAGTCTTAGAGAAAAGAAGTGTCGATGTGCCTCAATTAAAACTTTCTGCATCTTCCATAAATAATCATCACTACATGGATGCATGGCTTTAGAAATAATACAAACCACCGAAAGTGTGAACCTTTTAAAAGGTGCTTTAATTAGCATTATTTATATAGTTTTTACAAAAAAAGGAGATGGAGTTACTATCCAGAAGATCCCAGTCAGTAAAAGGGCCAGTGTTAGTGTGTTTCTGCTCAGCATTTATTTCATTTAATAGAAAATTGTGTCTTAAATCACCTTTTATTCCAATAATGAACTTGTGTCTCACCAATTACAAATCTATATAACACCCAGAAGACCCACAATACACACCAAGTTTTACGCATCAGGGGTCACTCTTTTTTAATTTTTACTGTTTAACACAGAGACAACAGGCAGACATGCACACTTCAGAGTGAGAGAAAAGCATAGAAAGCGCAAGATTAAGGCAGTAATTTAAAACATTGACCACAGACTCAACTGAGGATGTTGGGCAACACTGCAGTGGAAACTTCACTCTTCCACATTCTGTAAAGCCTCCGCCTCAGGGTTCTCAGGCTCCTCCTCTTTCTGTTTCTTCTCGTCTTCGTCTGCATTAAGGTTCTCCACAGAAGATTTGAACTCCACCTCCTGCTTGGCCTGTGTTTCCTCCTGGAGGATCACTGCCTCCTCTACTTTAGCATCCTCCGCATGACTCGCTGACTCCTCCACCTGAGCCTCCACCACAGGATTCACTCCCTTCTCCACCTCAGTGTCCTCCTGAGGGTTCAATGCTTCTTCTATCTTCTCCATCGGAGTGTCCACCTGAAGACTCACTGCTTCCTCTATCGGAGCAGCCACCACAGGGCTCACTGCTGCCACCACCACCTCCACCTCAGTGTCCTCCTGAGGGCTCGCTGCCTCTTCTACCTTCTCCACATGAGCGTTGTCGTGAAAGCTCACTGCTTCCTCCACTTGAGCAGCCACCACAGGACTCACTGACGACTCCACTTTCTCCACGTCAGTATCCTCCTGAGGGCTCACTGCCTCTTCCACCTTCTCCACTTGAGTGTGATGAAGTCTCACTACCTCCATATTCTTCACCTCAACCTCCTCCACAAGGTTCACTGTCATTTTCTTCTCTACCAGAATGTCTTCTCCAGGTCTCTCAGTTTCCTCCTCGATTTCACCTAGGATGACTGGGTCTTCTTCCTTTCCATGTCTGGCTTTGTTTTGATCGTATTGCTTGTTCATAGCAGTGTTGGCAGCGTTCAGCTCTAAGTCATTCTGTGTGATTTGCTCTTCTTCCACAATCTCGTTATCGGGCGTCGGCTCAGGAATCAGGTAACTGGGTCCTACAGGAGATCGAGTGGTACAGAGATCATTAAAAGTTTTAGATTTTTCAGTTTTTGTTTTGTCTAATTAAAAATTTTTTTAAAAAGAGTAAGATGACTTAAGATGATTTTTGTCTGAAATGAAGTCTTTTGCCAATTAAACCTTTACATATATAAAAATAAAAACAGTAGGAGTTAATCTATTGCCCATAACCCCTTAAATAATACCTTCAATGAGAGCAGTGTGAAAAGATGGTGTTGAGACTGACACTGTTACCATGAAAATGCACTGAAAATTCAGACTACCAGTCACCTCTATTGAAAAATATATTTGTGACAATCATTACTATAGAAATGGGAACATGTTAGAATAAGTGTGTTAATATAAACCTGTAGACATGTCAGACAGGACTGCTGATATCGAAAATCGTCTCCGGATCAGATCTGAGTATTTAGTTGGGCTGTGGTATAAATGTACAAGCGGCGTTCAAGTCAAACCAGGACTTTTGATTGCGCAGGGAGAAAAAAACCGGTTTGACAGTAAAAACTCCCTTTATTTCTCTATATAATCCGATGCTACACTAATGCCCTCATCTCAGCGTTTCACTAGCGCTTGGATACCATCAAGGTAGAAAAGTTTCTCAGTATGCCGGAGCCATTATCAGACTGCCAGCTTTACATCTGAAACGCTGGCCTCCCAGGAACTCCTTTAACGACCCAAACATGTGGAAATGGCTCGGAGCGAGGTCAGGACTGTATACAGGGGATGTGGCAACAACTCCCAGCTGAGTTTCTGTAATGTGCGAGTGGTGTTGGTGAATGATTGTGTGTACAGTTCCCACAGTTCTCTTCTGCAAGTTGAAGACAAGTTTGATTTTCAAGGATCAGGTGTTGTACACGCTGAATGTTCACGAGAACGACTGCAGTGAGCTTCGAGACACTTTGGCTGGGATCGTTATGGTTCACTGGCTGAAACGTTTGCACTATTCACGTTTTACTCCGGCTAAGAGTCTCATCACCGTACTGTGCTTGAAGTTTTTTTGTAAATGCTAATCAGTTTTACGCCTTCAATCACCAGAAATTTCATCAAGTCCCGGTTTGATCTAAACCACCCCTGCGTAGTTAAGGAATGAGGGGGTGGGGGTATGTTTCCGACATGAATGTCTAAGGACTCAAATCCATGTGACCTTTCGGCTTTGTGTTTTTACGTACATCTCTCTATTTCTCTCTGTTTGTTACTTTGGTAACATAAACGGACCTGTTCTAAAAGCGTCACCTTTATCGACCCCGCTATTGTGTTACGATCTCTCATGCCTTATGCTTCAGGGGAGAAACACACTTGCATCATCAGTAATCACAGCTGAAGTGACAGGATTAAATACGTTGATGTGTAGGTTTTGGACAGCAGGAGAAAGCACTAATCATGGATTTTAAGTAGGTAGTTAAACCACTGGAGTTTAATTAGGCGTTCATTGTAGACGAGTGACGGGCAGAGGGCCAGGATGTCAGAAGAGATTTAAGAAGAATATACGAGTAATCGGTATGACACGGCACTTACCAGCACTCAGAGCTTGATCTAATGAAAACTCCACACTACGAGAGAGAAGGAGAAATAAAAATGAGCTTAGACGGGCAGAAATGATTATGGACATTTTGAACTACTACTACTGTGGGGTGTTCCGGAGACTCCGGGTTCTCCAGTTTTCTCCAACAGTCCAAAGACATGCAGATTAGGCTAACTGGCGTTCCTAAATTGCCCATAGTGTGTGAATGAGCGTGTGTATACTGTGTGTGTGTGTGCGCTGCGATGGATCAGCACCCTGTCCAGGGTGTACGCCATCTTGTGCCCAAAGTCACCTGGGATAGGTTCCAGGCCCTGTGACCCTGTATACAGGATAAAGCGGTATAGACGATAAGTGAGTGAGGTATCAGTAATCAACGTTGCCAAAAGCCATTATGATAAGTAAATGTAGTTAGGTAACACTCACAAATTATAGCAAGAAATTTATTATTTTTTTAATTTATCAAGAACAAAATCTAAGCGGAAACAACATCCAGCCTTTAGGCACTGAAATTAATCAAAAATAGCTTTATCTTGTATTAACATGATTTCCTGAGTCCTACATGTATTAAATGAAACTGTTTGGATTTAAAAGTAACATGCAACATGCACGATCAAAAGCCACAACAGTCAGGTTAATATTAATAAATGCTGAATGCTTTTATTGTATCCCCGCTCCTCCATGTTTATAATCTGAGTGACTCACAATTGTTGTGAAAGCAGTAAGAAACCTGAGAAGTTCTCCAACTTTAGTTACCTTTCAAGGAAAAAGGGTGAGACACCTTTATACCTGACAGCTGAGGTCATTTCTGGGCTGGAGAAACGTAAACCCGATGCTTGAAATGAAGAACCCAAACAACCTGATCACATATCATCAATCCCAGTTTTTGGGAGTATGTCTGAAATGTTATGTTTATTACAGAGACACTTTCAACCAATAAAACCGTGCTCTCAAGTAGCACGGTTTTATACCATAAACCATAAACAGAAATAAACAGAAATACATTCGCCCTACCACCTGGAGATCGTGAGTTAGAACCTTGTTTCATGCTACAGACATCAGTAACTGGGAGTGTATGGGGCAGATTGGTTATACTCTCAGCAGGAGAGGTGTGGCATAATGGTACTATCGCATCATCATAACCACACTAGACAATCATGGGCATCTCTAAGCTCACGCAAGCATGGTTCTGCATGGTTTACCATTATGGTTTAGCCACAGCAACTTTGAGAATTACTGAAACTGTCATAGCTACAGTATCTATTACAGTATACAGTATATTTACCTGTCATCATCTCCACCCAAACCGTTGCCTCCAATATTAACATCTTCTGGTTGGCCGATATTCTTGATATTGACATCGTCTCGTTCTCCCATGCCTTTAAAACCACTGTTTCCGGGTAGCCCAGGATCGGTGACATCGTTCAAGGGCATCCATGTGCCTTCCAGAAGACTGTGATAGGTGGCGATCTCTCCCTCCAGTTTGCTCTTGATGTTAAGAAGAGCCTGATACTCCGCCCCCTGCCCCTTCACCTGGGCACGGACTTCTGCAAGCTCCGCCTCCAGCTGCTGGATGACCTTGTTGTAACCGTTTACTTTTTGGGAGTACTGACCCAATATGTCATTCAGTGTGTCTTCCAGAGAGTGGTTCTGTAAAGAGACGTGCAGACAGGAAGTCGATAGTAACTCAAATAAGCCTGCGGTGAACACAAAAGCATCTCAGAATTCACAACACATTGCTAATGCTAAAAGGACCACATTGGGTTCCGCTCCTGAAAGCCAAGAATCTGAACAAGAATCTGAACTGCATGTGATCTTGGCTGATGAGAGTGGTCAGAGGACAATGGACAGGAAGGCAAAGACACCTCAATTAACCACTTTTGGTTTTGAGCTGAGCAGAAAAACATCTCAAAATGGAAAAAACCCAGAGGACAACGACATACATCAGCAGAAGACAGCATCGAGTTCCACTTCCGTCGCCCAACAACAGGAATCTGAGCTCACAGTAGAAACAGTGTGACTGGAAGTGGACAATTAAGAATGGGAAATTTTCTGCTTCTGATTACAGACGCTTGAGGTCAGAATTTGGCATCGACAGCATGACACCAAACCCACCTTGTGTCAATAACCGAGCTTGCTTCTGGTGGTGTAATTGTGTAGGGAACGTTTTCTTGGCACACATTGGATCCCTTTATACCTGCCCCTTTATAACTGCCATTTGTGGGAGAATCGCAGCATGAATGTGAAGCTGGCAGCAATAATGTGATGCGCTCATGTCAACATCATTAGCCATCAGAACAGATGGTGCAGAAAGCAGACACACCTTGTGCATTTATGCAGATAATGTATTTGCACATCTATGGCCCAACGCAGTGTAAAGTTTTGGCACCTACGAAAATTTCTTACAAACAGGACAGATTGCGCAACTTTTTATTTTTTTTCCAATCATTGACAGTTTTTTTTTTTTAAACACACCCACAATCAGGTTTCTTTCATTTAAGGGTCTGTAGTTAAACTGAACGAGGAAGTGAGATCTGAGCGTAAGTAATATGGATCCTTTATGGGTGAATGCACAGTTACCAAAAAGACTGTTATCTACATGCTGTAATCTACTTTCTTTGACTTACATTTTTTTTCCCGTTAAAAAGATTAAAAATAAAATATGTATGTTCTATTTAAGCTTTTTTATTATTATTATTATTATTATTATTATTATTTTCCTTTTTATTTTATAATAGTTAAGGTAATTGACCAAAAAAAAAAAAAAGAAGTATAAATTAATTTATATAAAATTTTTAAATATTGTTAAAATTATTGTAAAGCGACCTTGGGTTTCTAGAAAGGCGCTATATAAAATAAACTTATTATTATTATTATTAGGTAGCAATAATCATCAATTATAAAACGTTAAGAACAAAGTACAAAAACAAGGATTACATAAACCATCGTTCACGGAAAAGCATTTTGATGTAATGTAAATCTATTTTAATTAAAAAATACAATCAACAGTTCTTGATGTTGAAAGTATCGCGCTCTCACTCTCTCTCTCATGGTCGTTTTAGTCTCCCAGGTCATAAACCTGTTGTTCAGGTCGCACAAGTCCTCTGTGTTTAATCAGTAACATGATAATATGACCACTAATAAAGAGCTGAATAAACAAATACAATTTTCCACTGGCAGGATCCGGCTGGATGCAAAGCAGTAATAAAAAAAAATTATTACCTAAAAAAATATCATTTAAAAAGAGAACAAGGGACAGCCAGTACAAACAGAAAAAGAACCAAGTTAAAAGCCACTTTTACCGCTCTATCTTAAAACATGGTTTATATCTAATGGATGAAAGACACATATGTGTTTCATCTGATACAATGTGATCAAGTATTGTGTCAACATTCCGTTTTGATCAAACGATCAAGTTTAAGCTTTGATGTGTTTGAAGTGTCTTCTCAGATGGATTGTACACACGCCACGCCTCATTCACTGGCCTGGCTATACAGAAATGATACTTCCTTCATGCCATGCAGTGTGTGATCATCATACCATGCTATGCATGGACTGGACTTCGATCTCCATCCCTTGCTTCTGTCTCCGCAGGTCGTTCAGCTCGCTCTGTCCCTGCTGGAGAGCGTCAGTGTTCATGGTCACCTCTGCCGAAATGTTTTCAAACTGCCAGAAATACAGAAGGAGTGAAAAACATAGCTCGAGAAAAAGAACACGGTTCTCACAATGTAATCATGCAATCAATGATTTGTGTCAAATATACAAACATCCCCTTTAAAAAAAATAACGTTAAATTCGTGTACATGCAAAAGCAACCTATAATGAACTTGTATTCAAGCGGAATGAATCAATTATTAATTTTTACATTTTAAATGAAAATCAATAATTTTTTACATTGATTGGCTGATGTAAAAAAAAAGTAAAACTAAAACAAATTTTCTAATTTCAACCCTACTTGCTGAATCATAATTTAGTAAAAATTTTTGTTTATTCTTTAAAGAAAAGAGTAAAATTTGCACTAAACGCACCGCAACTTTGAAAGATACCAACTTGATTTACCTCACTGTAATAATAATTTATATTCCCAAATTATATGAGGTGGGAATACAGAAGCTTCATATGAGTCTTACCTTTGGAATGCATTTTCGCAGGAACGACGGTTGTGCAATTTGATCTCGATTACTTACATTGTGTACTCGTGTGCCGTGTGACAAACCTCATGGTGCAGAGCAGGAAAACTTGCAACGACTTAAGACCTATTTTATTGTTCTTATGTTCACCTTCATTTTGGTTTAAGACTGACTTGGAAAAAAAAAAAAAAAACGGAACTATCCCTTTAACGGAAAAGAAAAAAACAAACTATTGTGTTACAGAGAAACTGGAAAGTCTTCCGCCCTGGAATAGAAGTCTTAGCAGCTATTATAAAGCCGTGAAAGTTAAAAAACATCTTCTTAAGAAAACCCTGAGTGATTCACCCTTAGTGATTAGAATTGGAATTTTTCACGCTGGTAAATAACAACATGATCAAGTGGTGCGTTCACTATGCAAGTCCAGATTGTGGAATTAAATTATAATAATATACAAAAGTTCCTTTTGTATTAAAACCTGCTATTTTATATGAACTACGCATTCTTTGGGATGTTCTCGCTGGTTGACTGCTCTTGATGCAGGGTCAGACTTGACTTGTGTATATTTGGATTCATATCATTTACCGCAGTTAGAATGACTATAAATAGAAGGAAGGTCATCCACTGTGTTCATTCAATCTTTCCAAAAAGTTCGGGTTTATACATTTAAAAAGTAACATGATCTAAAAAGTTCTCTGACCTTGCCTTGGTACCAGGCCTCAGCCTCTTCACGGCTCTTATGTGCCGCTTTTTCATACTGATCGCGTATTTTGTCGATGGTCTCGCTGAGGTCGTTGTCTTTGGTTGCTATATGCACTTCCACGCCGGAGTCTCTGATCTGGTCTTTCACTTTGGCCACATCCTAAAGAGGAATATAAAAAGGTTGTATTGATATACTGTATGCATGAACATCATAAGAAGCCACATGAGTCATTAGAACAAACACTGACGAGTGTGGACACGAGATAACATGCATATCTGCTTATTTAGTCAAAGCTAATAAGCACCTTACTGTTGTATCAATAAACACTATCTTTTGAAGAAAAGCCAAATTTCAGCTGCGATTAAACGTACAGTATCTCTGAGACAAGTTATTTAATAATTTTTACAAATGTCAATATATATCCATATCCTTATACAGGACAAATACATGTATAAATACAAATTGTTAGTTTTAGAGAAGATTAAAATAAGGGTGGATGACTTTATACAACAGCCAATGTGGTAATATAAAGCTATTAACAGTAGCCTTTCTGGGAAGTCACCTTGTGAGGCAAATTTTCAACCCCTTATTGGTTAAAGGCATGGTGGCTTAGTGGTTAGAATGGTCACCTCACACCCCCAGTATATGTATGTGGAATTTGCATGTTTACAGGTCAAAGACATGTGGTGTGGGCTGACTAATGTTTCCAAATTGCCCATAGCGTATGATTGGGCAGAGGGTATATGTATGTGTATGCTTGTGCCCTGTGATGGCTTGGCACCCCAGAGTCTGCCATGCCTTGTGATTGGAGTTTGCTTAGATATCCTCCAAGCTCCCTGTGAATCTACCAAAGGATAAGTGGGATGGATGGATGGATGGATGGATGGATGGATGGATGGATTTTGTATTTTTACTATTTTTACAAAGTCAACATTGTTAAATTCAGCAAAATCAGTTCCATGATTATCAATTGTATCCCAGTAAACTGGTGACAGGATCATGGGCATCCTAGGTCCCATAGGGACCAAAGGCTAGTCCATCTGGTCTGATCCCACAGAAAAGCCAATGTAGCATAAACTATGAAAAAAAAAAAAAGTTAATGCTGGCTATGATAGAAAGTTATCAGAACACTCAGTGCATCATAGCTTGCTGTATATGGCGCTTAGCAGGCAAAGACTTCAAGGTTGTTGACCTGGTCTCCAAATTTCCCAGATCCCAATCCCATGAAATTGACAAACAGTTCTGATCCACAGAGGCCTCAGTTCCAGACACCACATCCCACCTTCAGAGGACTTATGGAGTCCCGAGGGACCGGAGCTGCCACAAGGAGAACCCTAGGCGTAATGTTTTGCATTTTAATGTTATGATTGAGAAAAGTGAAGAAAATGTGACACCACAGTACCGTTATCAAGAACAGGACGCCTGTCCAAAAGGACAAGAGGAAAACGTCTCAAGAAGGCTGCAGAGAGACCTACAGTACAGCAATGTTGAAGGAGCTGCAGGACGATGTGACAAATACTGGTCAAGCACTTCCTGTATGTGACAATCTGTTGGTCTGTGCGGAGGTGGGGGGTGGGTGGCTAGATTGAAGCTCTTTCTCACAAAAATATCCAAGTCTCCCTAAATTTAGCCAAACCATGTGTTATAGTCTGATGAGAGCAGGGTAGAACTTGGCATTTAGTGAATCAAATTATTGTGTTGTTTTTACTTACTGGGCTTTTAATGAGTATCATCATGCAAAGTGGTTTATTTACATACTTTACAGTTTATGCTTATGATTCCTGACTCATGGCTTCTTTATAAAGGATATAAATGATTAGAGCTTTAATGGTTGTCCTGATATAACTGGTACCTCTTCGTGACTCTTCTTCAGGTATATCAGCTCCTCGGTCAGAGACTCCACCTCGCTCTCCAGCTGCATGCGGCTCATGTGCGTGTCGTCGATCATCTTCCGGAGGCTTGTGATGTCCTGGTCGACTGCCTTGTGAATAGTGATCTCTCCCTCAAGCCTGTCGATCCCGTGAACACACATATAAACACATACACATACTGTACATGCATGCAGGCACACACACGCCTATGAACACATACACGTTCATGCTTCACTTCGTCAGTAATCCATGTGCACATAGCGCTGTGTTTGCACAACATCGTAGGCAGGTAGATAATTACGTGCCCTTCCAGACGCAGACTGAGTGCTGGCTTTGCTTAAATCGCTCTGTCTGCTCAAGTACACAATTTACAATCCACTTTTAGTACAGGAGGGATTAATTTATGTCTGAACTAGCAAGCTTTGTGCAGGTACCACAAGCGCACAAACAGATATTACGCTCAGACGTGACTCAGACGTGTAGCTGAAACATAGTATTTGGGTTAAGTTTTTTCTTTTTCTTTTAATCACCGATTAAACTTCACCTCACTTAAATAAACAGTCTATAGCAGAGACAAAAAGTACTCTAACGCCATGCTATGTCATATACCTTTACTTTATTCGAGCTGAGTCTCCTTGATAATCTCACTTAGATAAGATTGCTCATTTAGATTCCAAAATTTCGTAAGTAACCTCTCTCCCGACAACCAAAGTGCTTTATTAATAATCTAAGGTGTAAAATTTTGGGTCTTACTTGACTTTATAGTCATCAGCAGCCAGTCTGGTGTTATCGATCTGTAGCATGAGGCGAGCGTTATCCATCATCATTTCTTTAACCTGGAGAGAGAAATTTAAATATGCACGCTGTGTCACAACATATGACCTCTACAGTGCGTCATTTAAAACTCAACTGGACCTTCCAGGAAGTTAAACTCATGATAAATCTTTTAATATAATTATATCATAAGTATAAGTATATCAAGACTTCCAACTCAATTGAAAAAAAAGAGGTTGTATTTTCGTGAATGACATCCTTTTCGCCCACTGCAGTCGTTCCTGTAAACTTTCAATGAGTGGATCTCAATCCTGATCCTCGAAGAAGATTTGACTGATAACTTGTTGATAACATCTGTCTGTGGAAACTCTACATCCAATCCTTAACCAGCACCGTTTGCACATTAAAGGAACTCGGCAGGGAGATATCATCACATCCCCCGTATAGTCCTGACCTCGCTTCGGGCCGTTTCCACATGTTTGAGCCAGTAAAGGAATTCCTGGCAGGCCAGGCAGTTCGATCAGGCTCCGGCGGTACAGTATACATCATGGTATCCAAGCACTAGTGAAACCCTGGGATAAGTGCATTCGTGTAGCAGAGGATTATATAAAGAAATAAAGGGAGTTTTTACTCTCATGTTTTTCTGGACAGAGAAGAACAAAAGCCTTTCGGTCAAGCTGTTATAAGTTTTATACCAATTTTAGGGTGAGTTTAACCCTCTAGTCAGACGGCCTCAGGCCAGGTCTTTAATTTTTTATTGTTGTTCTTGTTTTTCTTGGTGAGTTTAGGTTTTTTCACGTGATGTACTTTGAAGTATAACGTTAGATTTCTTCAGTTGGTTTTTGGCTCCTGTTAGCTAATTCACAACTTTAGCATATTTAATTAGATGCAGTCCGTTAACTCTGACTTTTTGTCACTTGCTAGGAAGCAAACAATTTGCCTCGGGGTGTGCCTTTTATATAATTATCTGATTAAGTCATTGTGGATCAGTATTCTGCCCCACCCTAGCCTGCCATCTCCAATAAAGTCAACATGCCTATTGTAAACTGTGTCTGCTGTGAACTGTCTGTGTTCATAGAATCTGGATTTCCTTCAGAGGGTCAAGTGTAGAAGCTTTTAATTATTCAATGCAGAAAAAAGTATGGGTTCGAAACACATAGTCATGAGCTCATGGGGTAACTCAGTGGTTAAGGCCTTGGACTAGCGATCAGAAGGTTTCTGCTTCAAACCTGATCACCACCCAGTTGTCACTGCTAAGCTCTTGAGCAAGGCAATTAACCCTAAGATGTATAATCAGATAACTATGTAAGTTGCTCTAGATAAGAGTGTCTGCCGAATGCCATAATGGAAATGTAAACTTATTTATAAAGCGATATTTGGTTTATTACCATCTCGTCATCTTATCGACTGAGTTTATCCGTCTAAAAGATGCTGAGAGTGACAGGTTACTCACTGAGGATGTTTATTTTCTCTTTCTGGCTTGGTAGTACGCACTGTAAAATGTAAATGAGCCATAAAGTATGCTAGATGGGTGTATTTCAGGCTAACCTAAATCCTGTTTTCAGATCTGCATACTGTTGTCAAGGTACAGTACTGCTATATACTGTGTATCGCAGACGAAACAGTTCTGTAAAAGAGATGTAAATCTCAGTGATGCTTTCAAGGCTTTTTGAATATCCTAATTAGCAATTTCAAGAGGAATAATGAAACATCTTATGCTGTGTACTGTATATCATCTCTCATGCTAGGGCATGCAATGAAAGTTCAATGGATTTCCAACTTTACTTAAATCTTACAGGCATAACACTGACATTACATACATTTAGGGCTTAAAAATGAAAATATACAGTATCTGGTCTTGCGTTTTTTGTATTTAGAGCTTATAAGTTAAAAATGTCTTAAGAGTTGAAAGTCTAAATAAATAAATAGGGGTAGCGTTCACATCAGTATGCTTTTTTCAGAATAGTATTCAGTGAGACTCGTTCTCGTATTTAAACCATTATGGAAAACACAGTCCCATGTCTCCTTTACCTATTTGCATGAGGTTTTTGTTTAGGTGTGGCCGGACACACCAGTACCTCTACCTTTCTCTTTTATTTCCAATATAAGTGGTGAGTGTAGGAAAACTTTTTTAAAGAGGTTTCAATGTGTATAAAACTATTATTGAGTGGTTCTGCTGAATGCTATGGTTAAAGTCGTACAAATGCTGAAATACTAACTGCTCCAAACCGAGTCTGAACTAAACGTCTGGCGAGATGCAAATCCCGCTAGTCAGAAGGCAGGAATGAATGACTACATTGTTCACACTGACATATTTGTAGCAGTTTGATGCTGTACAATATGATTCAACACTAAGTGTTCATGTTAACGTTGTATATCTGAAGACAACATGTTAAAAGTTAACTATTATAACATACTGTCGTTATAATAATAATAAAGGCAAAGGAAAGCGTTTGTGTTTTGATGCTATCTGACTTTACTTTCGTTTTGGCTAGATTCTTGTGGTCACGTGATCTTGTAATGTATAACCGTTAGGATCGTTGATCTGTTTACTAACAAACAATCCAACAATGTTGAAATCTGGACACATGCATAAGGAAGCACAAGGAGGGGGTTGTTTTATGAGCATGGGAACGTTCACATAATACTACAAAACCTTGCAGTTATCATACCGTCAAGCCCTTTAATTAAACCCTCAACAAGTTTTCAGCAACTGATCTTAAAGCAGAGACTAACTCCAAATTTGTAACTACTACAAATTACTGAGTAACTACAGAGATACTAAAAGAACTGGAATGCAGTTACAAGACTAAGTAATGTAAGGTTTGGACACAGGTCCTGAACATTTACAGAGTTAAAAGACTGTGACAAACAGGCCTACGTTCAGTGGGATACGTTCATGTAATGTAAAACATTTTACATTCTCTATAAATATACAAATAATTTGCATCAATTCTAATCAGCCACAAAAAGTTTGTTGTTTTAAGGTGTGAATCTTTTGAGCTTATTTAAAAAGGAAAGTAAACAGCACTTTTCCTTGAATCCTGCCCCTGAGGCTAAACCTGCACGTAGTGTGCTTTTTTTTAAACATTTTTTTATGTTACATTTATGTAACGTGGATAATTTCAACTTAATCTAGAGATACAAAATGTGCACAGGTTAAAAATACATATTAAAGGGCTGAGGTCACGACTTCAGCAAAATGAAACTTTTTAAAAGTTTTTAATTGCTTTTTTCAGTAGAGTGCAGGAGTTTAACCTCACTGTGTAGGCCAGTATTCGTCTATTCATTGAGATATACTGATTAAAAGCATTATTTCATTTTGACTGAAATCAGAAAATGCGGAAAATGGATGAAACCAAATGCTGTGTGTGTTTGAAGCATTTTGGGAAATTGCTATCATCACTGTTCATTCCCACAAGTTAAAAAGGTAACTAAAGGTACCGTTCCTTGTTGATAGGGTGTGGCCCTCCAGCATTTAGTGGTATATTTATTACGCTGTAACTCTACAGTTAAGTAGATTCAAATGATTCATGTTGCATAAATGGACCATAATTATATTTTTACATAAAACTTGCACTACAGTACATGCATAATTTTAGGTAAAAAAAAAAAACATATTAAAAGTAGGAAAGGCGTACCATTGAGGGCAGCACACAAGTGACAAGGGTACACATTTTGTACTTTTAAAACGTATCGCAAGCATGGTTGTAGTGTACCTTTTTAAGGTACAAATCGTAATTTTTTGAGTTTTTAGAGTTATGTATGGTGTGACAATGGAATGACATTCGTGAATGTTTCTAGGTAAAAGAGACATATTAAAGGCGCAATAGGTGAAGGGGCCGCCCTAGTGACAAATATACTTTAGTAGCTTAGTTTTTTTTTTTTGCATTTGAAGCTTGATTACAGGTATAACAAATGTTAAAGATGTAATGATGTAAAAAATATCCAACGACAAATTTATTATAGAAATTGTACATAAATTTTTTTTGTAGATGATTATTATGTTCATGGAAATCAAATAAAAGAAAAAAGAGGTGGAAAGCCAAACATTTTCCTTCTACACTTTTTTTTTTTTGGTAAACATGGATATATTGTACCTTCTTAAGGTATATAAGTCATTATTAGTAGTTTTAGAGTTATGGTATGACATGAAATGACATTCATGAACGTTTCTAGGTAAAAGAGACATATTAAAGGCGCAATAAGTGAAGGGGCCCTAGTGACAGGAATACTTTAGTACCTTAGATTTTTATTGAAATTTTTAAGGGTGTCATATTTTACTGAAATTTTTTACTGGAAGTTTGATTACAGGTATAACAAATGTTGTAAAGTTGTAAAAAAAAAAAAAAAACATCCATCTACAAATGTATTATAGAAAATATTATTATATATTTTACAGCCAACATAAAAAAAAAATAAAGTTTTGGAAATTATTTTGTTAAAGGGAGTGAAAATAAAAGAAGAAACATTTTCCTTGAATATATTCATTTATTTCTTTTGTGATAAGGTAAGATGAGGACGTGTCCCCCTCACCTGGTCTCTCAGCTCGGAGAGTGTCTTCTCATACCCGCTCCAGTCCCTCTGTCCGGCGGCGCGTCTCTGCTCTACAACCTCTTTAATCTGCGCCTCCAGTTTGCTGTTCGCTTCCTCCAGCAGTCTCACCTGCCGCAGGTAATCCGCCAGGCGCTCGTTCAGCCCGCGCATCGTCTCCTTCTCCTCTCCGGGATGCAGCGCGCCTCCAGTTCCGAACCGGACCGGACTGCACGCGCGACCCAAACGCGCCTCCCGCCCTAAAGACGAGGATCTCGGTGCGCGCGACATGCTCATGGATGCTGCTAATGAAGGGAGTGATAAGAACACGTCTGCGGAATGTGTGTGTGTGTGGAGCTCTAGAGAACGCAAGGGCTGGACGAGCGCTTGGCAGGTGTGTGTGTTACCTGTGCAGGAGTACAGTATTTATATGACACACACTCCCACCTGTGCGATGCTTGGCTGTGCTTGTCCTGCACGGGGCGGTGGTTGATTTTACTGAAAGTGCATGGCATCATGGGTAAGGACACATCAATAGCCTCCTCAAACTTTATTTTGTTGCACAAAAACATCCTGAGAAACATTTATTCTGGAGTTGTAGACCCTTTTATAACTTTTCAAGTAAAAGCTTGATTTTTGTTTGATTATATTGGTTATTGCATTATTCTGATGATCTTACTGTACTTATAGTAGATAAAAGTGTAACCATCAAAGTGCAGTGATTTGTCCTACCACTAGAGGGAGATGTCAAATCACTCATTCACTCATCTTCCATACCGCTTTATCCTGTATTCAGGGGCCTGGAGCCCATCCCAGGAGGCTTAGGGCACGAGGCAGGGTACACCCTGGACAGGGTGCCAATCCATTGCAGGGCACACACACACTCATTCACACACTACGGGCAATTTGGGAACGCCAGTTAGCATAACCTGCATATCTTTGGACTGTGGGAGGAAACCGGAGTACCCGGAGGAAACCCACCAAGCACGGGGAGAA
>JAQQZT010000036.1:27084693-27097813 GCA_030068275.1 Clarias platycephalus | reverse complement strand
TGTGTGTGTGTGTGTGTGTGTGTGTGTGTGTGTGTGTGTGTGTGTGTGTGTGTGTGTGTGCGCGTGTGTGTGTGTGTCATTTAGAATGTGTGGGGGTTGTAGTAGCTGGATGAATAGTGTGTATTATATTCTTGATTCATGTTCTTCCAATAGTCTCATTGTCAGCTATGTCCCAAAGTCCAAGTGTAAACATTATGTTTAAAACCTCATGATTTAGTCTTGATCTATCTTATCAAACCAAACCCCTTAGTAAATCTATTTCATCTGCTGATGTTTGATCACTCAAAAAAAAAAAAAAAAAAAAAAAAAGCTCAAAAAGTCATGTTTTGACTGTTTTATGCCAGACCATACAGAGTTGTATTTGGTCATTTGGCATACTAATGCTATTTTTAAAAAAGCACAAACCATTAAAGCACTATCATTTATCACACTACAGTTTGTTTATATCAAAGGTTTAATCTCTCTTCCTTTTCTGTTCTGTTCTTTTTATCTGTTTTACAAATACAAAATTCATACAATCTATCAGTCTGTATTTGGATAAAAATGTACTGTAGTAATGTTCTGTATGCAGATGCGTCAGCAGTGTTTCCTGGAAAAGCTGATCTCATGTTCAGGGGAAGTTGAAACTGAGCAGGGCATCTGATGGACTCAGTTTCCCACCATCTCACTTCACTTACCCCATCGCTCCTTTACACATCTTAAAAGAGACTAACTAAATGTTTCCATTTACGCTTCACAGAGTTCACACAGGAAAATCATGCGTACTGGGTTTCATATACTGTAGCCAAGGGCGAGGGTTAATCTTTTGTGAGAGTGACTGAAACATTGTGAGTTTCATACAGTAAGATGCACTTCCAATGTTGCTTCTAAGTCTGGATATTTTTTGGTCAAGAAACACTTACTTTGGCAAAAAGACGTCATTTTACTGACATGACAAATAAATAAGCAAAATCAAATTAGGTGGGTATAGAAAAAATGTTGGATGTTAAAAGTTAAAATAGTAAAGACAGCTGAATAAAATAAAAACTGTGTTTGTCCTCATTTCAGGCTGCAAAGCAACAAAATGTGATTCTTTTAAAGGGGGTGATTTTTTTAATATACCCACTATGGGGGAAATTACTTTTTCACATAGGTTCCCTTTTTTCCCCTTAATAAATGAAATCATCATTTAAAAGATGTGTTTTGTACAGCTGTAGAAAAAAGTTTTGATAATTTAAATTTTCACAAAGTCTGTTGCTTCGATGTTTTTAGATGTTTTTGTCAGACGTTACTATGGTATACTGAAGTATACAGTAAGTACAAGCATTTCAACACATGAATGTATATATAATTACAAGCAACCCATGGTCTCAGGATGCTTTATTGTAGGCATGACACAGGGCTGACGTTAGCGTTCACCTTCATACATTTCAAGAAGGCCAGCAAAGAAGTCATTCTCTCCAGGAAAAACATTAGGGACAGAGTGATAATCCTCAGCCAAGGGAGTGGGCTCACTAACAATTTTTCCTAAGAACACAACCATGAATGATGAACGGTACAGAAACATCCTCTTTAAGCAACCATCCGAGACCAGTTTGGTGATGAACAATGCCTTTCCCAGCATGATGGAGCACCTTGCCATAAGGCAAAAGTGATAACTAAGTGACTCGAGGAACAAAACGTAGAAATTCTGGGTCTATGGCTAGGAAACTCCCCAGAGCTTAATCCCATTGAGAACCTCCAAAGGACAAACAAAACCCCACAAATGCTGACAAACTCCCAGCACTGATTTTGTAAGAATGGGCTGCCAGTAGTCTGGGTGTGGCCCAGAAGTTGATTGACGGCATTAAACTTAATGTAAAAAAAAAAAAAAAAAAGTATAGAAACAAAAAGTAACATTACAAAAAGATCTAGAAAAAACACTGAAGCAGCAGACTTTGTGAAAATTATTATTTGGGTTAATCTCAAATTTTTGGCCACAACTGTACTGTACAATATCTTTGTGTGATATCAAAAATTGTTTCATTTGTTCTCACTCAGTAAAGTGTGATAAATATGCAAAAAAAAAAAATTTTTTTTGAAAAAATAAAGCAAATACTTTTTCACAGCACTGTATTACTGTATACACTGTATTCTCAGTGAACACTTATTTTCTCTTTGCTGGGTGGTGAGTGAGTGAGAGATGACCTGTGTAGCTCGCTCATACTGGACCTTGAGCTCATTTACTTTCCGCACCCTTACCTCGGACTGTTTGGTTTCGTAATGGTGTTTAATGTTGCCACTTTTGAACCACAACAGACTCTGAGCGAATGAGACCCACAGGCCATGTAGAGCTCAATGCAGGAAGGATAAATGCGAATAAATTTCTCCACCCATTCATCTCAGAAAACTTATTTTCAGTGTTAACTTTCCTAATTTTTGAGCACTTTTTACTCATTAAACGTTTCATTTGTTTGTGCACCCCGTGACCTACAGTAGACAGATCGACTGAGCTGAATTCGATGTGCCTGATGGAAATTTGATTTTATTAGAAAATAATCTTTGGTTGAAAAAACCTAATGCTTGTACCTTTGCAGAATTGTGCATGTTATAATAGCAGTAAAAGAGAACTAAGCCTGCAACGGGATGTTCAGTTAGCACATGTAGGTGTGGGCTCTGTGTATGACCACAAGAAATTATCACATATGAGTCATTTGTGGTAAAAGCATCTGATTGTTGAATTCAAAATAAAGACCCTCGTTTCATTTCTGTGTGATAGAGGGTTTGGTTTAGAGAGCTGTTGAACTTCCGTTGCTTCCTTTTCTCATCTAGACATTAACACAGTTTGTGCTAAGGCTTGTGTTCAGCAGAGATAGACCCTAGTATGCGCCTGTTGCAATAGATCTTAGAAACATGTTACTGTAGATTTCCTTTGCTTGGGTCATTAAAGTCGGATGTTTCTCACTTATTAGATCATTGTGCCATTTACAATTTGCACATTTATAAGAAAAGTTTATAAAAGTGCAATGGTGGCCAAAAGTATCAAGACAACATATCCCATGTATTTTAGTTCTCTCTGTGCACAAAACAGGTGATGTCACTAATTAGTTCTCTCCTATCTGGCTGAAGAGCTTTGCTGGATGGAGCAAAGATGTGACCGGAGTTTTACTTTCTGAAGCCGGGGTGTCCACCTCAGCATAAAAATGGCACTGTGGCCTCGCACCTCCAGGGTCAAGGGTTCGATTGCTGCCTCGAATCGTGACAGTCCAAAGGCATGCAGAGTAGGCTAAGCGGTGTTCTCAAATTGCCTTCAGTGTGTGTGTGTGTGTGTGTGTGTGTTTGTGCCCTGTGATGGATTGGCACCCTGCCTTGTGCCCCCAGGTTTCCTGCCACCCTGTACAGGTTAGTAGTTTAGAGAATGATTGAATGAATGAATTAATAATGTGTGATGAATCATAAAATTATTTAAATTCTCAGTTAATAAAAATAAGACTAGATGGTTGCTTGGGCAGAGGTGATTTTTGTTTTGTCCCCTTCTGTCATGATAAAGTGAATACATGATGGTATGATGGTTTCAGAAGCTGACACACTCCTAAATGGTTTGATAACCAAATCATTTTCACCATATTGTTTGTTTTTGTTAGAACTGATGACAGATTAATTTCTAATGATATAGAAATAATTTATTTTAAATAAATGCATCATGACAAATCAGTAGGTAACATTATTAAATGTGCTTTCTTTCCATTGAATGAGTGGCTGCTTCATTGTCGATGGATTTATCAAACACAAGTGAAAGAAGGATTTTTTCGACTAAAGACAATGTGCACAAGTAAAAACATTTGATGTTCCATTTAAAAATAAAATAAAAGAAAGGAATGAACAAAAATCCTACAACTGGTCTATTTTAGTTGACAGCTATTGACGTCCATCAGCTAAATCTACACTATAGCTAAGAAAAAGCAATTAACTAGAAGAACTATCACTAAAACTAAACTCAGATTAACTGTTAACATGGTTTCCTTGTTTGTGTAATGCTGTATAACAGATTTATTTATTTTTTTTTCATTTAAATGTTTAGTGTTTTTCACTGTTACTTGCGTTTGTGATTTAAATATGCTCATCTGCAGTTTCATCAGAATTTATTGGGCGTAATGTACAGTTCTGTGGAAAAGTCCTGAACCACCCCATACTTCTTTATATAAAATTAGTCAAATTGATGTTGATTAAATTTGAGAAATGGGAACAAAAGTTTTATTGTGACCGGCTGCAAAGTGCCTGAAAATACAATTTCAAAAATTGATTGTTTATGTAACAACCTCAGCAGCGACCTCATTTCCCCTCTCGTCTGTTCCAACCACTCAGCATCACCAGTACACTAATCACCAGCCTGATCATGTGTCATCATCTGCACCTGATTCTCACTGGTTCATGCATTAAATTTAATGGTTTCTTATACTCTAATGATTCATATGCCACTGAAAAAAAAAACATTCATCTGGAACTGGTTGGGTACAGGGACTGGACAGAACATTAGAGCCAAAAACGAGAGCTGAAAAGTCCTTCAAGTCCCCTGGAGAACCATTCCTCAAGGCTACATTATAAATACAAAAATGTCTGGTAAAATATGAAAAAATGTGGGGTGGCGTAAGGCTTTTGCACATCACTGTACTTTTGTGATACTGGATAGAATCTGTTATGATCCTGCACTTCAGGTGGAAATTCATAAAACAAGAAATCACCAACATATTACTCATGATACTATAGGTTCAAGGTTGAATCAAGCTTTGTAATTAAACAAAGAGTAACTGGACAATCAATCATTAAACCTGTTAGATCATTACTGGAAACCATTAGGGTCAAACCCCACAAGGAAGTAAAAAGTTTTCTTTGACAAAGGAACTTTGAAAACAGTACTGGAATGCAGAAGACTGTTATCACACTAGCTACTTAACAACCTGTCAAGGAAATTAAACAGTACAAATCCGCAAGGAAATTGATTCAGCTACACCATCCTGGTACACATTCACAACAGCATTCATTGTGCTATTGCTGTTAAAAAAGAAATTGTAAAGTTTTCAGGGGAAATCTCCAAAGTCTTGATTTCTCACACAGCGAGTCCTGATTTTCATCAGCAGTTTACGCACTGGGTCTGTGTACTGCCTGTTGGAAAGACTAAGGATGATGGGTATGATGGCCATGCTGCCAATTCCCGTGCACGAGAGGATGGTGTTAAGGCGGGAGTTTGTATTCCAATCTTTTCGAAGCAACATAACAGAAACATGAAGGTAGACGATGTAGGGCACCCAGCAGACCAGGAAAATGAGCGAGATTACAGCAACACACTTTGCGTAGCGCAGGTTGAGGCGATGTTCTTGATCTGAGGCCTCGTTGCGTTCCACGGCGCGGTTATGCTTACAAATGTCGCGCATTTGCTTTCGTGTAATCCAGAGAACTCGCCCTGTCATGGCCAGGATGGAGAAGATGGCAGGCAGGAGCAGCCCATAGACTTCCAAGTAGATGAAGGGTTCGGGAAAGATCTGTTTGTAGGAGCAGTATTCATTATCATCATCGGGCATTCCTGAAGAGTTTTTACTTCCTGCTTGTATATCCACTGTTAAATTGTAGCCACACTCATTAGCATGGCAGGTATTTGAAATCGAACTGATGTTAAGTTGTTTCTCTGTCCAGTTGTTCCATCCAAAGGCAGGTAAACTAGCGTAGAGGAGAGGAGGAATCCATACAGCTAAAAGTGCAACTGGAAAGCAGCGGTGTACCCAAAACTGGCTGTAGTGCAGGGGGTGGACGATGCACAAATATCGCTCGTAGTGCACCATGACCAGGTTGAAGAGGAAAGACAGGAAGAGGAAATTGGGGAAGATGTGTACAAGCAGGCAGGATTGATAATGCAGTGGCCGATTGATACCCATGCAAGGGATGAAGGGCAGAGCTAGGCCTGTGCAGACATCTGCCACAAGTAGGCTCAGGAAGAAGTAGTTGGGCGTGTCATGGAGCTGTCTGTTGCAGGCGATACCCATGATGATGAGCAGGTTGGTGAGGACGATGACGGACGACATAGGTATGGTGATGAAAATGATAAGTTTCATAGCCTCCTGCTCATTCAGGTTCATCATGGTACTCGGTGCACGTCACCTTCGCTTCATTGATCCTGAGAAAGTTAGAGATACATTAGAAAGACAAGGTTAAAAGGTGTATCTATTTTTAGTCATAAATGAGTTTGTTATTTAAAGGTCCCGTATTTGACTATTTCATTAATTGACACAGGTCTCAGAGCTCCCTCAAATTGTCTATTAATGTCGCATGACATGACATGACAACATGAATTAACAACAAAAGTTAACAAAGAAAACTAACTAGCTAGCTTAGAGACCTAATTAGCTGGCTAACTGAGCAACAAGTTGGGGGGACAGGATCTTTTAATATGAGGTCAGATTAGGGGGAAAATCTTTTCAGCTTGTTTCAATCCCAGCCAATACAAAAACGGACAAAGAACAAAAAGCAGAGAATGTTTTTACTAATGATTTTTGATTGAATCTGCTACAAATGACCTTTCAGAATGCCATCATCTAGGAAGGAAGAAGATTGAGCACCACATTCAGATAATCAACAGCAGAACATCCCTTCAAAATGTACAAGAGACCTTTGGTATCGTTAAAGAATACACACAGTGAAGCATGGTGCTGGTAGCATCATGCTGTAGAGCTGCTTCTGTCCCATTAAGAATGAGGTTCTAGTCAGGACAGAGAACCATGGATAGTTTGAAATGACAATCTACAGTACCGTGCAACCTCATTTAACCTCCCATCTGTTCCAGCCACTCAGCATTCAGCATCACCAGTATACTAATCACCGACCGGATCATCTGTCATTGTCTGTGCCTGTTTATCACTGGTTGCCTGTTTTTCATGCCTGAATGATTCATAGGTCACTGTGTGGCTTAACAAACAACAAAAAAAAGATTTCTCTGGAACTGCTTAGGTACAGGGACTGGACTGAAAATTACAATCAAAAACTTGCCAAAAATGAGATTTCTTCAGGAAGCCTGGAGAACTGTTCCTTAAGACTGCATTAAATTATAAAAAAAAAAATAAAAAAAAAAGTCTAGCACTTTGGAGCAACATATAAAGAAATGAGGGGGGCTCAAGACTTTTGTACAGTTCTTTTTTTTTTTTTATATAGTACAAAGCCTGCAGACGTCTCTTAGCCAGCTGATAATGAAGACAAAATTCACTTTCCAGCAGGATAACAACCTAAAGTCAACAATAAAACATCCTGTGTGTTCTATGTGAAATGATGTTCAGTGTTTTGAAGTGGCTCAGAGAAATCCAAACTCGTATTCTATCAAAACCTGTGAAATGACTTGAAGAGAGCTGTGTGGAAGCAATCTACTCTCAATTTGATTCTGTACACGTAGAGCATATTTGCACGGTAGATTGAAATAAAAATGCCAATGAAAGAAGACTGAGTGTCATATTACGATTACTGTAGAAGATGCTTTAACACAGAAATAGTTACGGGATTCATATTTATCTCTTATTAATAAGCTTTTATTTTTAAGGTCACTGGTAGTCATATTAGCATTTCACTGCATATCGTACTGTGTATGACTGTATATGTGACAAATAAAAATTGAAATTTTGAATTTGAATTTGGATGTGCATACTTATACAAACCCAGTTTCCGTAACTGTAACCATAAACGCTTTTATTAGTTTTTTTTATGTTGGCTTCTATTATATTAAATATGGATGGAAAAAATGACAAGATTTACATTGGTGTCATTTTTTGTATCAAAAAATACTTTAAAAGCAGTCTTAATAGAGGTGTGTATATTTTATTTATCTGCTGTACCTTCTGCTAAAATGTGTTCAAAAGTATCCAAATCAGGCTTGACGATCTTAGCAGATGATGTGTTTTAGGATCCAAGGACCAAAGTTAATCAGTCATGGGGAATTCAGTCTCTTTTTTCTATGACACTAATGCATGTTAATACATATACAGTATTAACTGCACGATATAATTAAACATACACTCTATTCGCAACAATAACCAAATTGCTGCTGATGATGTTGATATTTTTACAGATGGATTAATGAAAGTACATCTTTTAATAACATATGTAACAACTTTAGTATTTATTAAAGTCATGTAACTTTTATACCATAACTGTCATAAAATGATAACCCAAGTAAACCACATGGTTTAAAGGAAGAAAAAATCTATTATTTGCCGCATGGTCCTAACAGCACAGTGCAATGATTTTTTTCCCATATCCCTGTTAGGAAGCTGGAGTCTGAGTGCAGGGTCAGCCAGGATACAGCACCCCTGGAGCAGATAGCGTTAAGGGCCTCGCTCATGGGCTCAACAGTGGCAACTTGGCAGTGCTGGTGCTCAAACCCCCGGCCTTCCGATCAGTATCCCACGGCTTTAATTGTTTGAGCCGCACCTTCCTATATAATGTTAATATCTATCTGTGTAGATAGAAATATACAAATGAAATTATACCTGCCCTATAACTCACCCAAGCCAAGTCTGAATTTAATACACGTGTTTACATAAGACATACTTCTGTAATCCCTCTGTGAGTGTGTATATCCTGTGTAGTTAGTATATAATTGTGTGTTTAGTGTATGAGTGCATGTGGACTCTCTCCAAGGGTCCTGCAAATCCATATTTGTCTTACAACATGCAAAAACAAGCATGTGCTCTGTATTTCACTGATCCCATTGATAAATGTGTATGAACTTATTTTCTGTCTCTTTCAGTAAATGCAGGAACAGGCAGGTGTTTCACAAAGTTCATTGTGGACTAGTCATTTTCACTAATGTTCTGGCTTGTGTTCAAAACTAAAAAGGATGAATTTTGTAAAACTGCTTTGTTACAATGGCCATTGTATAGGAAAAAAAACAATAAATTTAATTGAAAAACCAAAATTTTTACAGGTAATGTTTTGCTGATTGTAATTGGGAACATTCTGTGAATATTTTGTTTTTATTAAGCTATAGTTATCAAATACATATCCTGTCAAAATTCTGTGTACATTGTAATCAGGGTGTTTATGCTATGCAAACTTTGCTCAATTTTATTATATTTTACATATTGTACATTTTGGTTTAACTAATCTTTCTAAAATAAATTCACAATCATGGTGTCTGTGTTATTCGATAGACCCTGGCCCTGGAGATATATATATATATATATATATATATATATATATAATTTAATATAATATAAGCCAACATAATTAGCGTAAAAATTTTTTTTAATAAAAGCGTTTATGGTTACGTTTACGGTACAGAACCTTGGTTGTACAATCAGTCTTCTTTCATTGATTCACTTTTATTCTATATTTATTCTAGGAACAAATTTTCTTGCATGAATGTCTGTGTTTATATGTCTAACTGTTTGTAGAGAGATAAAAACAAAAAAAAGAATAATATAAAACTGAATCCTGATTAAAAGGCTATCTAGTTGCTCGGATACAGACGTGTTTGATGTGTCATGTGTTTGATTAATTTTAAAAATGATTTGACATTTTAAATCAAATTTAGACATGACTTATTATCTCTCAATGAACAACTTTAACATCAAAAGGATGGAATATTGCACTCTTGTTTGCATTTGACCCCATGGCTGGTGATTACTTTGCTGTGGGATAAAGGTCACATGCAGTCTGGATGTGAGTAGATGTTTAGTCTTTTATTCATTTCATTTGTGCGTGGATTTGATTTGATCATGAAATGCAGAATGTATTTTTTCAGTTTGTTTCTTTTTGCTAATCTAAGTGCACCCACTTAAAAGCCATGCACTGTTGCATACTCTTATTTGTTCTGACTACAAGTTGGATCTCAGTTTTATTATATTTAGGTTTCATTTATATTTAGTTATATTTTTAATCGATATTTAATTGAATTGTTCACAAAGAAACGGTTTGAAAATATAAATAAATTGAAATCTTACATTTACATTTACACCATATAACAAAATACAAATATCTCATATTTCTCATCTCATTTTTTAATTATTCCACACTGCAAAGTTCTTTTTCAGCCAAAAAATTGAAAAATGTTGTAGTATATATTTTATATTGGGACCTTTTTAAATACTTTACACATTTATTTTTAATGTTGAATGCACAAGACATGTGCATGATGTTTAAATAATAAAACAAACAAACAAACAAACAAACAAACATAATAAATAAATAAACAAACATCAATGAATATTGCACATACAACCAGTGATAAGTAGCACATATTTCAAGTAATTATTTTATTTCATTTAAATGATTATTAATACGTATCTAGCAACATCTAGTTTAAGATTGTAATACGGTATACAAACTTGTATAGCTCTTTATACATTTGTGCCAAAAACTTTCACCAAAACTCTGATTTACCATAATATTAATATTTATTTGTATTCATTTGAATTACTTAAAGTATAAGTTCGTTTGTCTACTATGTGAGCATTTATCTAATAGTAGGATACAAATGATGGGCTCCAAGCAGTAAATAAGACAACAATAATAACAAAAAACAGACCTACCTTCATAATTACCTACAGAAAAACCTGTTCTGAAGATTGTTAAAAGCCGAGCATGTCTTTGTCCTCCTCATCTCATACCATGTCCACACAGTTGTTCTGCTGGACTGGATACTGTGAGAGCTGAAAAGCACCACTCAACATCATATACCAGAGTCTACTTACTGCCTGTTAAAGGAACAGTACACCTACTTCCGGTGTGTGAGTGAAGGAAGTGAAAGTTCTTAGAGTTTGCTGTAAACAGGATGAGTTTATTTATTTTACAGCCAGCTGTTAACATTAGAGCCAGAGCGAATGAGATATATAGATACATGAATAGATAGATAGATAGATACATGAATAGATAGATAGATAGATACATGAATAGATAGATAGATAGATAGATAGATAGAGAGAGAGAGAGAGAGAGAGAGAGAGAGATTAATATAAGGACTGACAGTTCTGTGGAGTTGTATCTGATGTGACCGAGGATGTGAGGAAAGGTCTTCCCAATTATGAAATATTTAAAAAATATCATAAAATCTTTCTTTTTTTCTTACTGTAATTACAAGAGAGTAATTTGACCAAAAAATTGTTCACTTATAAATTAAAGTTGTTGCGTGATCTCTGAATTACACAATCATTTTATTGTTTAATGTTAGGACTGATATACAGATGGTATTCAAGCGGTATTCTGGTTTTACCGCCACGCCTCACAGTGGCAGCATTTGGGTTTGTGCGTAAGACCATCTATAGTACAGCGCTGTTGAATTCTCAAATCTTATTGGTCAAAAGGTGTTGATTCATTTTCTATAACACCAGCTCCAACAGTAGTCTCGGTTGTATGGTTTATGCTAAGGCACTCATAGTACACTATCATTATATACTGTAGTACACAGATCACACTTGGACAAAGACTACGTTTACAATACAAGCCACACTGTTCCACTCTGATAGTTCACATTCATAATTATATTATAATTCTAATGTAATGCGCACACTTTGCTCATGTTTTGCATCTTTGGACTTACTGTAGAGTTCAGGCTCTTTCCTTTTTCTGACATTGAGACTATTTTTGTTTATAAACACGTTTTTGTAATTTCTTTTTAAATAATCTCAAACCCTTTCTTCCAGTTTTGCTTGGACGGCCTCATTGCCCCTAATATCTACTAAGTTACTGATTTCACTTTCCCTCCGTTTAATACTTTCTCCACTGCCCTTCACTGATAAACTTAATTCCCCATGTTCCCGTTGCTGACTGATGACATCAACGAGCAATTCAACTCATATGATCACGTATCGGATATATATCTGATCTATAATCTGACATAATGCTCTGCATTTGTTTTATTCACTTCAGGAAAGTTAAGGGGGAAAAAGTGACAGAGCCTTCCTTCCAGGACATTCCACACTTACAAACATATTTAATTTGAAAAAAAGATGATCCTTTATATATTTTAGAATTGAAAAAAAGACATGCAGTTAATAAAAAACAAGTTTATTTTGACATTTCTTATTATTTTACCTATCTGCCATTTAAATTATGCTATGTTATGCTAGCTAACCTAATATTATATGTTAAAACATATTTTGTAATTAACTCCAGCCAATTTATTATCACATGCCTTTTTTTATTTTTTAAGGAATAAAGCATGTTGGGGTGTTGCATGTTGCAGTTATTGGAAAACAAGTTCAACACCACATTTTATAATTTCTTATTATTTTACTATTATATTTAACTGCCATTTTAACTTGATTAAAAATTTTTACCCCACAATTTTCTGTCTATTAGAATTAAACTGGTCAGTCATCCAATCCCACCATTCCTTCCAAAAACATTCTTCCAGTTTCACCACTGTTTATGAAATATTCATAAGGGAACCTCATTGGACTCCATAGTGCACTAACCCTGCAGCCAGGGTTAGAATCTCAGTCAGCGATAAGTCCCGGTCACCAGATATGCAGAACCACTTAATGCACTCTCGTCTAAGAAAAATTAAAACAGGCAAAAAAAAAAAAGGTATAAAATATTCCTACTCGTTAAGACAGGCCAGTGTGAACTTTATACAGTATATCTATGCCTCTCTGTGGAATTGGTGAAGAAAATGTCTTTGGAATGGTTTGCTTGATATGTACCCCTATTATATTCTCTAATATGCTGATAATTACCTCATGCATGATTAAAGAGCTCCTTTTGTAAAAGTCTAAGCAGAATAAGAAGGTGGCTGATAAAATTACAGACTGTAACTCAATATAGATGTCCATGAAACCACTGTAGATATCTATATTAAATATTTAGAGAGCTAATTATGTAATATTATACAGTACACAGTTACACACATGATACCATCACCCTGGTATATACAGTACTTCCTCTTTGTGTTGTAAAATGTAAATTTTTTTAAGTGCACGACAATGCAAGTATAATCATGTTCAAGAACAACATGGACATAGAATTTAATTGAAGGGAAATATTCAAAATGCTCATACGATAAAAGGCATGTAATGAATTACGTTAAAACACTGAGAAATTATCTTGTTTACCCATCCCGAGGCATCTGGAGATTGTGCCAGCTTCAGTAGACAAAGGCCGACCCTGCGAGGATCCTGAGGCATCC
>JAQQZT010000036.1:27045587-27064013 GCA_030068275.1 Clarias platycephalus | reverse complement strand
ATGTATGTGTGTGTATATATACACCGTGTTGCATTGCATATATATATATAATTTTTTTTTTTTAATTTTATTGTGTTGCATTGCTACATTGAATTGTGATTCTTTGTAAACATACAGACAGTGATAGTTAATTTATAATGATTTTCATTTCATTCATTCATTATCATTAACTTTATCATCACTGCTTTGTCCTGTTATAGCGAATATTCAGTGTGTGTCTATATACTGTGTTGAATTGCTGAAGTGAATTGGATATACTTTGTAAATATATAGAGAGTAATGATACAGTATTTTAGAATTTATAAGGATGATTTTATTTATATAATGTATGTATGTATGTACCGTGTGTGTGTGTGTGTGTATATGAGTTTGAATTGTGTAAGGAAACATGTATTAATCATAATAATCAGTTTGTCACTGGTGAGCACCGATGTTACTGATGTCACCAAGGGCAACGGTGGCAAGGAAAAAAAAACCCGGGTTTGAGATGGTAATAGAAAAAAACTTAAAGAGAAACTAGACTCAACAGAGAACCAACACTCAGATAGCAGGGATTGATCTATGGACATTCTGTGTTTTAGGAGGCTGGAAGTTCAGTGTAACAGAGTCCACTTTAGTTATTGGAGTCATATTGAAAGAATTTCAGTCCTGAACTATTGAGCAACTGAAAACTCGTATAAACGTTTTTTTTGTTGTTGTTGTTTAACGGCAGTTGGAATAAAGTACGTTGCATTATACCAATTTTAGGTTTCATTCTGTCTCATCATCCCAGCCTCTTGTTCTTAAGTAAAAAGTAACCTGTGTGCAGAATTAAACAGACGCATGTGATGCCACACTGTGATTTACAGCATCACTCTACCCAGTCAGTGATCATTAAAAATTATTTCTGACAACCAGGTAGACTCAAGTGCTGTAGTCTTTTAAGAAAAGGATTGTTTAAAGATGCACTCAGCTTGTCTTATAGAATGTTTTTGACCCTCTAAAATTTTCATCCGTACATCCAGTACATAAGATGATTTGTGGGGTTGTAAATTAACAGAATAAATATGACACTGACATTTAGAAAGTGTTGTTTCAAAATGTGCGTGATGGTGGCGTTGGACAAACCTTAAAATGAATTCATGAACATTTATTTAAGCACTTTACTTGCATAAAAATCACTTGAAGGGCATCTTTTAAACCGCTGTCCTACGATTAAAAATTATTTAATTCATCACTTTACGCCTCTCCTTCGAAGAATCTGTTGGCTTGTGTATATTTCTGTTCATCTCCTTGTCAGCCATGTATCTTTCTCAAGTATTGAGCCCTAGTCACATGAATAAGTGAAATGTTTGCATATTAAAACTTTGAGAGATGAATTTGTTTTTGGCGGAGTTGTCATTGTACAAATAGTTTTATTTAATAAATAAATATTTAAATAATTGCTTAAACATTAAGCAGTTACAATGATTATGCATTTATAATGATTCTTTGAGGGAAATAAATGAATAAGATGAGCTGAATGTATTTTTAAACTACAAATCAGCTTTATGATAAAAAAACAAAACAAAACAAAAAAAAAAAAACTTAGAGTCATAGTCTTTTATTTGGAAAACTGTACACTAAATATTATGGTAGCTCCACAGACAATTACTGGGTATATATTAACATAAATATCTACTTAACACTGTATGAAAATGAGAAATATTAAGTATATCCATGTGAAAAACATGTATATAATGTCTGGGTTTTTCTTTTTGTTTATTTATGCTTTATAACAAAAGTTTAAAATGTCCACATTACATATACTAAAGTGTTTAAAAGTAAAAAATAGTAATACTAATACTAAGCATCACTGCTGAACCCTAAATTGGTTTATTGTTATTATCAGGCTGTACTTTACATATTTTCCTTTAGAAGCTTTAGACATGGGTCTAAAGCCATGAGAGTTTTTTAAATTCTTAAACCGAAGTCTGGGTTAAAAGTTACTGATATCATGATAAATTACGATAACTTCATGCATTCTCATTCTTACCTTTACCTTTTTACGATTGTCTTGCGATGTTCACGTCATACTTCTTAGCGCTGAAGCAACTTCTCACTGTTATCATGTTTCACATATTTTAACAATGCTTGCAGAAAGGCATGTTGTCAGTATCTGCGTATAACATTTCAGTTTAGTTGATGCTTTTGAAACTTTCGAGTATCATGTAAAAAAAAAAAATGAAGAAGTACGAGCAGTGTGTGACTAGTAAATATTCTAATATTATATCAGTAGTCCAATATGACCAACTGACTGTTTAAATATATTTATACCACTGCGCTCTTGATTCTGATTGGCCAGAAGGAGCATGGACAAGAATATCACAGGTTTATATTAACGTCTGAAATTTCTATAGTAACAGCTTCCCCGGGGACTTGGGAATGGTCTGCAAAGTGGATTGAAAATGTGTGCAATAGGGACATTTACTGTGAAGAGATGTTTAAACATTGTTGGAATTGGTGACTGTACATTCTAACAATCAATCAAGATAGAACTTTAGCTATGCGCTTTGCACAGTAACATGACAAGCTGCATTTTTTTTTGGCTGATTACCTCCAAGGCAGGAGAAAAAAGTGAGTTTATAAGCTGCTATATTCCAAGCCATAATAGGAATTAACTTCTTTCATGGATATTTCATAAGTGATGCAAGAGTTAGCTAAAAAAAAAAATACATAAATGAAGGTGCCATATAATTAACATTGAACTGAATTAAGAAGTGCTTTGAAGGTTTGAACGAAAATATTTTAATCAATATGAAATTTCGTTTCGCTGTACGAGTATTAATTTACTCAGCCAGTTATAACCAAGTGAAATAAAAAGCCTTAGAAATAATTCACAAGTAAAGAAATGTAAAAATGCAAATAAAGACGGGAATATAAATTACAGTGATGGTGTTACGAGTTTGAAAGCAACAAGAACATACAGTATTGATAGTTACTTAAGTTATGCAGTCTTGATGGCTTTGTAGAACAGACACGCCTGTTAGGAATGTGGTGTGGGCTGCTTTCAGATGTCTAAGACGGTGATCTTTTTATATCTCTTCCAGACCTTTTTATCTTAGTTTCTTACATAAGAAATGCCAATTTCCCAAAATTCCTTTGTGATGAGGTACATTGATGGGGCGGAAAACAAGAAAAGTGAAAGCTTTGCAGAAAGAGAGAGGCTGGATATGTCGGGAATGGCTCAGTTTACACAGATGTGTAACTATGAAGGTGATTCCCAACAATGTGGGTTTGCACTTTCATTTCATAGAAGGGAATGGCTTCAAGTTACAACAGATGATTATGAAGATGTGCAGGTTCTGTTCTCTATATATAGGCTAGTTGTTGAACTTGGTGTAAGTTTGTCTTTGGTGAGAAGGTAACTTGCCACTTTTTCTTTTTTTTTTTTTTTTACTTAAATCATACACTCCGCTTAAACCATATACTTTTATACATACTGGTTGACCCTAAATGTTTTTTATTGCTTGTCTTGTGTACACTGCCAGTTACAAAAATGTAACATAGGAAATATTTAATTTACATTTTCTTACAACTTAATCATCATTGGAGTCTATCCAAGACAAATACACTTTTAGATTTTGGTGTAATATATGTGCCTAGATCCAGATTTTCTGTCCATTTTTACCCCAATAAAATCACAATTCACAAATATCCCTCAACTCACTAAAACTTATTCCTTATATAGATTTTCCAATCTAGAGCATTTAACTTCACTTTTAAACAACACTTCTAATAATACAGAGTGTTAAAAACATCTTTTGAAATAAACATTAAAGTCTCAAATCAAAGATGTCTTATTAACATCTTTGTTTTATTAGTATGTGCATCATACACTAGGACCAGCTAACAAGAAACGCATATAATTCGCTAACAATCAAATTTACAGTAAGTTTGAAACTGATTGTTTAGTTCCATTTGGGTTGAACATGAAACGATCAACACTTTGGGTTCATTTTATTGTAAAGAACATTACATGTAGAAACTAGTAAGCTATGGCTTATTTTACTGTATAGATCCTTTCGCAAGAGAATAAACAACAACAACAACAAAATTGTTTGTGAAGCTTGTACGAATCCTTGGTGCTTCATGACTTATTGTTTCTGTTTAAGCACTTAAAGCTTTATCGTTTTCGCCATGTCAGTTAATAAGGGTAATCCGAACTTTTGTAAGCAAGGAATTTTATGTAATTGACTTGTAGTTAAACACTGATAAGTACCAGTTCCAGGCTATGGTTTAGGATTAGCTGATTCAGATTTGGATTAAACTTTGAACTTTGCACTGAAAGACTTGCTTTTCACTCTGAAGCTGAAGAATGGAGATTAGAAATCCGAAAAGCTTCACACCTTAGACTAACCCCTGATTTAAAGTATTTATTTGTCCTCATTTTTTGTGTAAGCTAGTCTAAATAGTTTTTCTTTACTTTCTATTCAACAGGATGTCTTTGTCGACGCCGGTTTTACACACCATTAACCGAATAGTGGAGGAGCTCACTCCAGAGGAATGCAAGCGTGTGTCGTACCTGTGTGGAGAGCTTCGCACTGAGCGCTGCAACAACAACGTCAAGGAAATGCTCCAGTCTTGTTTGGTGCAGGCGAATCCAGCCTTTCTGATCGAGCTGATGCTGAGGATGCGGCGATACGATTTACTCTCCAGGGTGTTAGGAGTCAGTAAACCCGAGGCCGAGCGGCTGATGAAAAGCAGCCATGCCCTCTCAGGATACAGGTAGTCATCATTATCTTCGAACTTAACTGATGATGCGTTCAGGAGAATTATGCTAAAATGAACTGTAAAAACGATGAACTTTTCATCGGCTCATAGAGAGTATGTTCTCGGGTATTTACCAGAGGAAAGTCCTAGTATCCTAGTAGTAGTATTTCAGGGAAAATGTAAAAAAAACACATCTATCTTCCCTCTTAACATGAACTGATTCAAGTGATCTTAGGAAAGCAATGATGTGCGCCCTTAAGTGTAAATCCTAAATGCTCTTGCAGCGTTCAGTCAGGTCTAACAGGTGGTTTTCTCTCTTTAAGGGTACTGATGGCTGAATTGAGCGAGGATGTTGGAACAGACGATTTGAAGTCCTTAGTTTTCCTGCTCAGAGGCACCCTGCCCAAAGAAAAGCTGGAAAACTTTGAGGTAAAAGAAATCAAAATCTGTCTGTTACTGACTTCAGTGAAATGTAGTTATTTGTACCTGAGTTTAGTGTGAGTCAGTGCTGCGCATAAATAAAGAGGACATGTCTGTCATGTGGTAATGTCATGGCCTTGTTTTGGAAACATCATTAGAATCCCCCCGGGGTAGTGACGTTATAGTGCTTGTTTAATGTCAACTTGACCTTTTTTTTTTCCATTTTGTTCTTTTAGTATACTCGTTAACTGTCTAAAATCTAATAACACTATTTTAATCTATTTTGAGTTTATTGTATTTCCAGCTATGGTTCTTTTTTTGTCTTCACATCTGCTTGTGGAGAGCGGTGCAAACTGTTGGGAAATGATGTCAGTCATGTTTGTGGTGTTTCTCAGATAACAGTTGACTAGTTTTATGGACTATAAACAAGCCAAAGTGGCACTGGGATAACCCTTTTCTGTCTCGATCAGGTGCTTTCAGCTAATTCCCAGAAGATTAAGGGCATCAATTTAGATGCAATTTGATTCTTTACATTGATATAATATAAAGCCTATCATAATATCAATAATAAGTCAAACATTAGAAATAAATAATGTTAATGTTAATAAATGATATACTTCTAAAAAAGAAAAAAAGTGCACAAAGGGACTTTGTCTGCAGTACTTTGTAGTCTGATTTTATTTATCGGAAAGGGCAGAGCCAGCGAAGGTACGTAGTAAAAAAAATAGCTGAAAGCCAAATGAGAATAAAAATAATTACCAAACCTCAATGACCTCATGGAGTCATGCACTGCTCAAGGTTATAGTGTATTATAAGAAATCATACGCAGTCCACAGTATACCGTTGCCACTGAAGCCGCTCTGATGACACTAATAGTGACCACTATGATCACATGATCTTCTCCGTAGTGCTTCCTGGACGTGGTCGTGGAATTGGAGAAGTTGGATCAGATCAGCAGCACCAGGATGGACACGATGGTGGATTACCTGAGAGCTATCCGCCGTGCCGACCTGGCCAAGAGACTCAGCCAGTACCAGGGCAAAGGTGGGAAATACTATACATGTGCGTCCTGGAATCATTGTGACCAGCGGAGCGTAATTTTACGCACAAAGTCTGCTGTTTCCTGTGTCGTAATTTCTGAGCATCCTCAGCTTCACTTTCCATTGGTTTTAAGTTCCTCATTCTAAGTTTCTTTCGAAAGTTCTTTAAATAAATGATTATTTATATATATATATATATATATATATATATATATATATATATTTTATGAATCAGGACCCCTACTTTGCATACTTCAGATGTCTGGCGTGTTTACTGATTTGACTGTTTAGTGTCACTTTTATTCATTATGATATGACTGGATTTACTTTATTGGTTTACCTACAAAAGCCCGGACGATGTTCGTCTAAGGGTTGCCTGTCCAGTTTCAGTGAAACCGTCCCCTCTTTACTGTGGAACCCAATGGGTCGTTTTTACTGTTGTGGCTTATTTGTAGCTTTTAAGGTTGACATGTTGTATGTTCTGAGATACATTTATCATTGATGTTCACCATAGTGCTGATTTGAGTTATCTGCTAGTCTGAACCAGTAAAATACTCAAACTGGTACCAACAATTACATCATGGACATATACTGACTGAGATGCCAATTCTCCCCCGATTCCGATGGTTCATGTGAACGTTAACGAAAACCCTTGAACATACGTATGCGTTGCACAGCTGTTACACATGCTTGGTTGAATAATATCAGTTTCTATCATGTGCTGTTTGAATGACTGCACTCCCCCCTCTACAGTATGTTTATTCAAGGTTTTTTTTTTTTTTTTTTGCATTTATTTTAGTTTCAGTTTTAGTATGCGGTATTCCCAGCGTAAAGTTTGTGGGTTTGTTTTTGGTATCTCTTTTTCATAGGAATGCATACAGTAAGTACACACTCCCATGGGATGATAAAAGATTTCTGTTTTTACTGGAAGCCAGCCTTGTTTTTATTAGTGTAACACAGGTCCTGTACAATACATCATTAAGAGTTAATAGAAACTTGATAAAGGAATTAATGTGGCATAATCTTTTTTTATTTTTATTTTTATTTTTAACCAAAAAGATTAAACATTACGTATATATGACGAACGAAGGCATAATGAATACTTGAATAACAATTTCAGGATTTAAACACTGGCGTCTCAAACAGTTGACCAGGAATTTAAATACTCTTAAATGTCCATATTTGGTAGCCTGATCTATTTATCATCCTATAATTTTCCTCATATGCTTTGATCAGGAAGCATTAAAAATTAGAGTGATGCGTTTAAAAAAAATTTAGGATGTGGTAACGGTTTGCGGGAAGTCTGGGAAACTTTGCTGTAGTAATAAAATTTCCCACATGCAGTGTACGACAAAAAATATGTCGAAATACAGTTTTAGGTCAGAAACTTGTATGTACCATGAGAAATGCAGCTGAAAGTATCGAACTGTTCGCACACCACACTTGAGCAACAATGCACACTGAGTACTGAGTTTGTTTTTGTTAGACTTTTTTTTTAATTAGACTTTTAAATAGTTTAATATTTAATATTTATAGTTTTAATTCAGTAGTTAATATTAGATATTCCTTCTAACTTCCTAACTATTTTGTTCGCATTACACCGCCAGGTAGAGATAGAATTACAGGCTGGTGAAGTTACACTTTAGAACAAATGATTGGGTTTACAAATGATCTGCCAACCCTGTCTAAAATATGCAGTGAAGATGCCCGAGCAAGGTCATTCACCGGTTCCGCTTCCCTTTAACAATGTAATGAAATTAATCAAGCGTTCTTTCTCCATGAATCATGACCCACATCCTCTAACGCTTAAATTCCATGCAAATTACGCTGAAAGGAAGTACTGAAGCCGATAAGATACAGACTATCTGATTCACGCTCGTCCACTGTACCGATACACGTTGAGCCGTACCTGTTGGGCCGACAGACGGTGTTCGGTTATTCAAATCCTTTTTCCCTCCTCATCATTCTATAACGATATTCCACAATGGAAACATAAAAACAGGTGTTTGAAGTGGGTTTTTTAAAATTATTTGCATAAGTGTTCAGACCCATCATTTAATACTTGGTTAAAACAGCGTGGCAGGATAAACTAAAGAAGTCTGCTTGTAAATGATGCTACAAACTTCGCAGACTTTCTTTTGAAATCGTCTTTCGTTCTTCTTGGCAGAATCATTTAAGCTTAACCAGGTTGACGCAGCCATTTTCAGGTCTCTCCAGAGGTGCTCTATAGGGTCCAGACTCCAACTGCAGGACTTTCACAGAGTTGAAGCCAGTTCCTTGTTTTCTTGATGTTATGCTTTGTGTGGTTGGCGTGAGGAAATGAAAACTGTCATTATGTTAAATGTATGAATGTATGAATCACTGTCATTATGTTAAATGTATGAATGTATGAATCACTGTCATTATGTTAAATCACATAGTTCTAGTTCCCTAAATACTTCCCCACAGCATGATGCTGCCACCACCATGTCTGACTGTAGGGATGATTTTAATATGACCTTCAGTTTAATAAGGTGATGATGATTTTCTGATTCACTGTGGTCTTGGAGTCCTTTGGGGGCTTTTTGGTATACTCTTAGTTGGGCCTTTTGGCTGTCAAGTGACTTTTAATGAGAAATGTCTTCTCTCGGGCCACTGTATCATATACGGTTGATTGGTGGAGTGCTGCAGTGATGGCTGATCTTCTGTAAGTCTCTCCCATCTCCACAAGGGAACTCGGGTTTCATGTATAGAAACCTTAGGGTTCTTGGCTACCTCTTTTCCCAATGTTCTTTGTCCCCAATTACTCAGTTTGTTTGGAAGAGCAGGTCTTGAAAGACTGTTGGTTGTTCCAAATTTCTTTCATTTGAGAATGATGGAGACTACCGTGTTCTTGGGAACGTGCTACAAGGGCGTCTGATCTTTGTCTTTACACAATCCTGTCTCGCAGGTCTACAGATAATACTCTCAAAGTCGTGCCTTTGTTTTTACTCTCATACAGTATACACCTTGTGTAGACCGGTGCATGCTTTTCCTAATTAAGTTCAGTGGAGTCAATTAGGCACTGGCAGGCTCCAATTAAGTTGTAGAAGCATCTCTTCTGATTGATTGATGGGAGTAAAATGCACCAGAGCTGAATTGCAAGTGTCGAAACAAAGGGTCTGAATACTTGCGTAGCTGGGGTATTTCAATTTTCGTTTATTTAGTTAGTTAGTGTTTGTTTAGTGTTTGTTTGTTTTATAAATAAACAATGCACTTCAAACACCCATTCTTTTACTTTGTCATTGTGAGTAGTGAAAAAGGATATGAATCCATTTCAAGATGAGTGTAAATCATAACAATATATTATGTTTCAAACCTTCATATCAGCGCTGGATATGTTTGTAAACCTAAACCGTTCATTATTATTATTGCAGCTGAAACACAAAGACCTGCCACGATAAAGTTGAGAGAAGAAAGGCGACCTTGTCAAGCTGCATCGGTGAGTAAAGCAACGTCCCTGTGATTTTTATTTATTTATTTTTTTCCCCCTGATCTTATGATTAAGCCTAAAAGTGTCTGTCTTATGGATGCCTCTTAATACGTAATGTTTTAGACTATACCTTGGTATCATATTGTAATATAGCTAAGCCTTATTATTTATTTAATGTAAGATATGAGAGAAGCAGATTAAAACATACCCTCTATCTTTACCTTTCTCTGTTTCAGCCTCAAACTTCAACAGCATCCTGCAGTGCCAGGAAGCACACCACACCCTGCGGTAAGTTTGGTGAAGAAGTGATAAATTTTTTCGTGGAATAAAATTTAATGACGTCTTAATTTAATCTCTTATTTATTGTATTTTTTGAATGGTTGGATTGTTTTCAGAATATTTACAGTAATGATTAGTTATTAGTTACACGGTATCCAGGGTAATGTCAGCATACCACCAAGAAGGACAAACCACATCCAACAGGAGCAACTGTGGACGCAAGAGGAAGCTGTCCAACTCACTGCATAATTAAATGTGCACCTCAACTCTCCTATTTCCACCAAAACTGTTCATCAGGAGCTCCACAGGGTCAATGTGCATGGCCGGGCTGCTACAGCCAAACCTTTGGTCACTCATGCCAACGCCAAATGTTGGTTTCACAGTGTAGAGAACCCCAAAGAAGCGGACCACCCAGACTGTTGCATGCTCAGAGTGAAGCATGCGGGTGGATCAGTGATGGTTTGGGCTGCAATATCATGATATTCCCTAGGCCCAATACTTGTGCTAGATCACGCGAATACTTGTCGCGTCACTGCCAAGGATCACCGACCCATTCTGGAGGACCATGTGCACCCAATGGTTCAAACATTGTATCCTGAAGGTGGTGCAGGATGATAATGCACCAGTACACACAGCAAGACTGGTGACCGAGTGGTTTGATGAACATGAAAGTGAAGTTGAACATCTCCCATGTCCTGCACAGTCACCAGATCTAAATATTATTGAGCCACTTTGGGGTGTTTTCGAGGAGCGAGTCAGGAAACGTTTTCCTCCACCAGCATCACGTAGTGACCTGGACACTATTCTGCAAGAAGAACGGCGCAAAATCCCTCTGGACACCATGCAGGGCTTGTATCGGTCATTCCCAAGACGAATTGATGCTGTATTGGCCACAAAAGGAGGCCGTACACCATACTAATGAATTATTGTGGTCTAAAACCGGCCGTTTCAGTTTCATTGTCCAACACCTGGATATTAAAATTCAAATTCAAATTTGAATATATTTACTAAATTCTGCCTACGCATGAATATTTATTTTAAAAAATACTCACATTTATTAAATGTATCCATTATTAATAATAGGATTTATTTTGATTAAAAATTTTTCCTACTCATGGTTTTCAAACGGCTTTTAAATAAAATAAAGCATATAAGCACATGAACTGATAAAGACGATATTTTCCCTATAGCGCATTTTAGTAACTACTTTATTGAATGCTTTGAATTTCAGTTTTTTGAATATTTTCTCATTTTGTTTTCCAGTTAACCCCACAGCACCGCAGTTTGTCTCGCCCAGCAAACCACGTGAGGTAATAAACCATAGATTTTAGCCTTTTTAAAAAATAAATAATTATTAATTGTATTTCTTTCATTCTTAATACTCTCAAAGTAAAAAAAAAAGCTATGTTTGGCTTATAGCCATGTGTAGTTCTAACCCATTTATTCTTACCCAGAATGCATTGCATTCACTCCACTCTTTTCTGTTTAATCAGCAGCAGGAGGATGTGTACAGGATGCGGAGCGAGCCGCGGGGAGTGTGTGTGATCATAGACTGCGTGGGTACTGAAGGAGGTGAGAAATTGTGATTTTTTTATTTTATTTTTAATTTTTTTTATTTTTTTTTAATTGCATTTCCATATATAGGACTTAAGTATAAGAAACTGAATAAATTCTCTCCCTACAGAAAATTTAAAAAAAATATTTTCGAGCCTCCACTTCCACGTGAGCCTTCACATGCTACTGAATGTCAGAGAAGTCTTTTCCTGCTTGGAGCAAATCTCCAGACAGGCTGATCATTACAGCACGGATGCCTTCGTCTGCTGCATCATCAGCCGGTCCCACTCATCCCAGCTGCTCGGCACTGACTCGCACGGCCTGGGACTCGACCTGAACATTGTCCGTCAATTATTTATGCCTAACTCCTGCCCGGGACTGACGGGAAAGCCCAAACTCTTCTTTATCCAAGGTTATGACATCTCCCGGTCATCAGATTCCATAAGGTTCCCTGATAACGAGGACGGAGAGCTGGAGACGGATAGCCCTCTCCATTGTCGCCGCGTCATGGTGGAAGATGTGCCGGGGGACGCGGACGTCTTCTGGAGTCACTGCTGGACCAATGAGAAGCAGCTTGAAGATGTCAACCATCATTCTGTGTATTTACAGTCCCTGAAAGAGGCCTTCGTTGAAGGACAGAAGAGGTAAGTGTGTGTGGTAGTGTGAGCCACCTCCCCCTTATAAATGTAAATTGGGAAAAGTGTCACCGTTTTAAGCTGAGAAAATCACGAGTGATGCTATGACGTTAAATGAAGAGAGTATGGCGAAATTTTAAACACTTCGAAGCCGTGCATCTGGGTCAGGGTTCAAATTTGCAAATTCTGAACGAGAGGTTGAAGGCTTTTCTTTTGCTCCACTTATAGCTCAGATATAACATTATCTTATTTTTTTAAATAGGCATAAAAGGAAAAAAAACAACATTACTTTATTTCAGTAGGGTTCGATAAACTGTCTCTTCATTGTAAATAAGGGAAATTTAACCAGGCAAGAACGTTGTAAAGGGGATCACAATCTGAAAGTTAGAATAGTAAGAACCTAAAAAAAAAAAAAAAAACATAAAAATAAAGCCTGATCTTCAACAGAAGCAGAACATTCCGGGAAATACCAGGTTTAAATGGAAAAACTGCGCAGCAAAACATGCAAGAAATAAAAGTTCTTGGGAACAGGAAACATTGACCATATAAGGATAGTAGTGGGAGACATAAGGACAGCTTGTGTACAGATGATGTATAAAGGCTCAAAATAGACTGAAACAGATATGGGGGAACTCCAACTGCGAAATAAATCCACGATCGAGGGTATTACTGATCTACAGCAGAAGAGAACTTGTACAGTAGGAAAGGAACAAATAGAAAAGTACCTGTTCGGGTCACTTTGTGTTTCTAATACATTTTAATTGGAATTATATAGCATGGATCTCCGATAAAGATAACAAGATAAGGAACAAGAGATTTTATTGTCATTGTAATAATACATAAAAATTTGCTCTCTAGCTCTCTAAATTTGTTTGAGCAGTGAGAAAGAGAATCTAAGATTAAAGACAAAAAAAAGATAACCATGGTGTGGAACATCTGGGAAGCTTTAAAAGACTTTTTGCCATCTGTACAGAGACCGATAGTATAAATACAAGGGGAATTTTTTTTGTGCAGTCAGTGATTAAAAAAAGAAAAAGAAAGATAAAGTGGAATGAACATATTATAATAATTATGCAAGGGTAAATAGAAGAAGGACACACAACCAAAGAAAAAAGCTGGACTAAAGATTATTTAAAAAAAACAAAAAAACTAAATCTTGTGTTTCTGATAAGCTGGAAAGGAAACAGGACAATTTCTGACAATTTACAGAAACTTTTATCATATCATATTCATTTATTATTTTCTTTGTTAAATATCAGCACATTGTGATCGTGACCACATGAGGTCTGTATTTGAGTGAATGCATTAATGTAAGCTTGGGATTTGCCTTGCAGTGCACACTTACTGTCTGAGCTTTTAACCAATCAGACTGAAGAATTCAGTAATACTGTGATACACCGATCATCCGTAACATTATGACCACCTTATACTAAGTAGAATCCTCCATTTTACCAACTAAACAGTAATGACCGGTCTTTTCTGACCCATTAAATTAAACACCAGCATTAACCTTTTCCTCAGTTTAATCAACAGTAGCTCTTCTATTGGATCAAAATTCAGGAGCCAGCCTTCACTCCGCATGTGCATCAGTATGCCTTAGCCGCCCATGACCCTGTCACTGGTTCACTGGTTTTCCCTTCCTTGGGTCACTTTTGGTATGTCCTGACCACTGCAGACCAGGAACATCCCACAAGAGCTGCAGTCTAGGAATTACCCTCACACTAGAGCTACTGTAGCTCAAATTGTTGAAAAGGATACTGCTGGTCCCAATAGAAAGGAGTCAGTGGCAAAATGGGGACTACTCAATATTAGGTGGGTGGTCATAATGTTATGGCTGACTGGTGTATAAGCTATAGGAATAAGGAGGAAGCATCTGAGTGACTGGAATAGTATTACAAGCTATTACAAACAGTATTGTGTTCTACACTAATGACCGTATGAAATCTGTTCTGTTGCAGGAGAGTTCACATGGTGGACCTTCACATGGCAGTGAATCGGGCAGTATATGCTCATAACAACATCCGTCCAGCATCAGCGTATCACATCAACCTCAGACACACGCTGCGGAAAAGTGTCTATCTCTCATAAGTCTCATATACACTGAGACTAAAAGAGTTCAGTTTTTTTTAATTGACCATTAAAAAAAAACTGTGCTCAACACAGATTATACTGTAATTGTATCAATTAGGGTGTAATCTAGTTAACTAGTCAAAAATGACCCAAACTGTGTTTTTCACAGTGACGAGGCAGCAAGCATGTATGTTGTGTTTTTGTCTTATGTCCACAAGAGGGCAGTGTTGGCCTTATATTTAATTTTAACTTTGAAGGCATTACATTTGAAGTTATTTCTAAACATTTCAACAAATTGCTGGCAGCTTATATTATTATTATTTGTTGTCATTCATTACTGACAGTTCATTACATTTTATTTATTTATTTATTATTTTCATACAACAATACATACATATGTGGTCAAATATTACATTCATTTTATATTTAGTTATAAAATCTTGTTGTTGTTTTTTTGTTTAAATCCCATCCTGATCATAGCCAATGCATTAGATTTCCATATATCTCAATTCCATACACATTTACTTTATATTTATTTTTACTTTGGCATTGAATAGCTTTGAACAGTAAATAAATGTCACGGTTAATTGTCACCAATGTTCTTACTTCTTCTGTACACACCAATAAAGGTTGTTTTTCACAGGCACACATCAAGGAATAGCACTTATCATCCAAAATACTTCTCATATTTAAACCTTTCAGTGGCTTTCTTGCAAAGAAATTCTGTCAGCTTCTCACCTTTACATAAACATTATACACATTGCTGAGTGCTTTTTCTGAGATTAATATATTTATTGCACTAACAATAATTCTCCATTAATTCATAAATCTATTGATAATATATCATGATTTCTACATAAACAGATTATAATTGAATGTAATCATGAGGTTGTGTTTTACTTTGACCTATTAAACTGTATATACGTCTTAAATACAATTTTATAAGTTGTACCTGCACTACACAACTTTTAATTAAAAAAACATTTATTTAAAGAAAATAATGGTTTCTTTAATAATGCACATGATACACAGCAACCTAATACATACAGTATATGCATTGCCATGTTTCCTCCAAATACCAACAGAAACCTAACTAACTTGTTTGTCTTGTTTTTGTGCAGTTTGTACTCGGTTTGCACAATAATTGTTTATTTTAATGCATTTTAGAAGTGATAAATAAGTGATAGAATGAAGAATCCACCTTCTTCTCCTTCTTTACACCAACCAATATAACCCACGCACCTTTAGATTCAATCAATCAATCAACATTTATTTATATAGCACTTTACAGCAGCCAAAGTTGAACCAAAGTGCTTCACAGCACTAAAAATGACAATAAAATAGCAATAAAAATTTAGGAACAAAGAAACATAGTTATAAATAAATAAATGAACATTATAAATGGAAATTATAGTAACAGAAATAATGATAACAATAATAATAAAATAAATAAAAAGAAATAAAACAAAATTATAAAATTATAAAAAGTATGAAATTATAAAATATTAAAATTCAGGGGTGTTTTATTCTGTATAGTCACCTGACATCAGTGTCACTGACAGGCTGCATAAATCTACAGTCTGAGCTCGAACCAAATCAACCCCAGCCTGCCTTCTTCATACTTCATGTATATTTTTACTTTGGAGAGTTGGTTGTGCTGTTGCACTAGAAGGTTAAAGAAAAAAAGAAATTTTTTTTTAAATATTCCTCATCAGGACATTTATAAACAGCAAATCATCTGATGTAATCTGATCTAAATTTGTTAGTTTCTTTTATTTATATACTTTTTTTATGTTGGGGATTTCAGATGATTTTTATTTCTTTATTTATTTTATAATACACCACTATTCTGATAAACTAGTAAATTTTTAAATACCAAACTAAATAACTCAAGCACTGAACTGCTGAACTATTCAACCACTAAACTACTGTACAGTAATACTGAACTACTTACTAACAACTAAATGGCTACAAAAATGCTAGAAATATTGATCCACCCAATTTATACAGAAATCCTAACCACAAAAGGAAAAGAGAAGTCCTGTAAGCAAGTCATCAATAATTATGGAAGAATGCACATACAGTATGTTTTGTGCAGTACTCTATATAAAGGTTTAATTTACAAGTACTCCATACTAGAAAAAGTACACAACAGCCAAATCTTTCTATTTTTTTTTCTTTCTGAAAAACAAAGCTCTTTTGTAAAGGAAAAAATTGTTAAAGCAAGATAAGCAAAACATTTTAATAATAAAAAATAGTATAAAAAAACGTAATGGCTACATCACAAAACTACTGAATTACTAAACTATTTAACCACTAATCCTCTAAATTAATCTCTCTCTCTCTTTTTTTTTTTTTTTACTAATTAATTCTTTCTTTTCAAAAACATTCATGAAGCTGTCTTTTTGTTTTACATTTATGTTCTTTATCACTGTCTCTTTTTCTTTATTTTTTTTATTCGATTCAATTGAGTTTATTTTTGTTTTAACAATGGTCACTGACGCATAGCTTCACAGAATCAGAAGAAAATTCGGGATATTGGTATGAAACATGTTATTATATTATCCTTTCCTACTTTCAGGACACATCCCTTATTTTTCTCAAAAAACTCTTTTGATCTTTCTTTCTTTGTCTCATTTACAGTCTTTCTTTTATATTTTTATTTATTTTACTAACTCGCTTTTTTTTTTTTTTACTAATACTTATTAGTAAAAATATATTTTATACTAATAACATTATCAATAATAAACACTAATAATTATTTTACAAACTTTTTCTTTATTTCTTTTTGTTTTTACACTTTCCTCAACTGAAGCTTAAATCTCCTAACTCTACTCATTTATAACTCATTAATAACATACTGTAGCTTGATGCAGAAGCAGTTAACTGATTATTAAGTAACTGATCATTCTTGGTCAGCGAGGTGTTGCTCCACCGTAATCCAATGCAGCAGTAGCAACACAGACTCGAGCTGATCATCATTTGAAGTTTTCTCCAGTTCCATTAGTTCGCTAGCTGTTTCAGCTCAGTTTGTAATGTTCGAGGATGATTATCTGAACACTCCTATATTGTGAAATGATAAACATTTGATTTTTTACTCTTGGACTTGGATAAATTAAAGCTGTTTTGGTTAGTTTTGCATGTAGCCGATGATGCTAAAACAGCTGGCAAGTGGTAATACTTTAACTGAGACTGTGATCCTAACCGCTGCTTAACTATCAAACTGTACATCTGTTATACACCAAACACATGAAACAACAATTTTTTTTTATCAAAGACATGGAGAATAGGATCTTGGGTGTTTTAAATTCTAAAAAAAAATAAAATAATAATAATAATAATGTGAAGAAATTTAAAATTAATCAGAAAAAAACAGATTTTTTTTCTTAACCCCTGTTATTTCACAGGCACTCAGATCTCCCTAATGGAAATTACTCACCTGCATGCTGACTTCTAATAATAATGTTAATTGACTTCAGTGTCAGACTAATTTAATGACCTCATATTAACAGATCGGTGTTACCAGCGTCACATTAGCACCTTCTCACCTAAAATGAGTTCATTAAAGAAGGAGAGTCAAATTACATTTGGCCTCACACCTCCAGGGTCGAGGGTTAAATTCCTGCCTTGGGTTTGTGTGTGCACATGGTGTTTGCATGTTCTCACCATGCTTGGTGAGTTTCCTCCAGGTACCCTGGTTTCCTCCTGCAGAAAGACATACAAGCTAGCCCATAGTGTGTGAGTGATTGAGAGAGTGAGTGTGTTGTTGTGTTTCCTGGGATGGATTGGTACCCCATGCAGAGTGAACCCTGAGTCATGCCCTGAGTACGCTGTGTATTCCAAGTTTTCTGTGGCCCTGCCACAAATGGCAGCATGGTGGCTTAGCGGTTAGTGCTGTTGCACCTCCAGGATCAAGGGTACGATTCCTGCCTCGAGGTCTGTGTGCATGAAATGCTCCGTGGTTTTTCCTCCGGGTACTCCAGTTTCCTCCCAAGTCCAAAGATATGCAGATTAGGCTAATTGCCTCAAATTGCTCATATAGTGTGAATGTATGTGTGAATGTTGACCGGAGGTCATACCACGGTTGTGAAAATGGAAATAAATACAATGGTTACCATTGGCCTCCACGGTCCCTAGTTGGACTACAGAAGTTCTTAGATGGATGGAAATGAATTCAATTCAATTCAATTCAATTTTATTTATATAGCGCTTTTAACAATGGTCATTGTCTCAAAGCAGCTTCACA
>JAQQZT010000036.1:27033546-27045487 GCA_030068275.1 Clarias platycephalus | reverse complement strand
AGATAATAATGAGATGAATGAATGATGAATGAAATGTCTCTGATGAGCAAGCCAAGGGTGACGGCGACGGTGGCAAATTACAATAATAATAACAACAACATAGCATTAGAGCCATAATAAATTACAATATTTTATCTTTTAAATACATTTTTGTACTTTTACTCACAAGGAAATTGAAATGGAGCATTTACATTTACGGCATTGAGCAGACGCCCTTATCCAGAGCGACGTCTGAGCAGTTGAGGGTTAAGGGCCTTCCTCAAGGGCCCAACAGAGGCAACTTGCTAGTGGTGGGGTTTGAACGTGTGTCCTTCAGATCAGTAGTCCAATGCCTTCTAGCCAAAGGACTGGAGTAAAATTTTACAAGGGTATCTCTACATCCACTCAAGTACAGGATGGGGATTTACTTTTCTAGGGAGTCCAGGGTGTTTGTACACTGTGGTTTCCAGACAACCCTGAACAAGAAAAGTGGTCTGAAGAATGAATAAATGAATGTCGTATTACAAATAATAACAATTGATAATTATAATAATAATAATAATTATTATTATTATTATTATTAATAATTAAGTAGTTTCACTTTTAATACTTAAGTAACATTTGAAGGCGAGTACATTTGTGCTTTTACTCAAAAGGAAATTGAAATGGAGGATTTAAATTTGCCAGACACCCTTATCCAGAGTGACTGAAGTTTTTATCTCATTATACATCTGAGCAGTTGAGGGTTTGCATAAGGGCCCCACAGGGGCAAAACTATGTGGTGGTGGTGCTGGGGTTTGAACCTGGGACCTTCTGCTGAGTAGTCCAATGACTTCTACTGTTACTGAAGTCATATTTTACCAAGGTTTCTACTACTACTTTCCTTCAAGTCCAGGATCTGTGGACTTCATCCACCACTGATGATTGTCTGCTAACAGACTGTACTGTATGTATCGATAGTGGGAGCTAAAGCTGTTCTTTCTCAGAGGCTGGAAAAGGGAAAGCGCAGCTCGGGAGCGCGCGGGTCGATCGGGAGCGCGCCACGCTCGTGCTGCTGCGCCCAGTCCAGTCTCGAGCTGCTGCTGCTGCTGCCGCCGCCGCCGCCGCGTGCGCGCTCGTGCCGTGTAACGCGGAATGTAACGCGTCGTTCCCGAGGACTCTCTGCACACACGGAATACAGCGACGCAGCCTCGCGTTGAGGACGCGACCTCCGCGCTCCGGTGCACTGTGGGATCTTAATAACCAACCGCGCGTGCATTTCTGCGGTACACACCGCCCAGCCAGGTCTCACGCGCTCTCCGTGATTTGCACCTCTAAAACACACAGAGAGAGAGAGAGAGAGAGAGAGAAAATAAAAGACACGCACCGGACAGCCATGGCCGAGCGCAACTCGAGCGGCTTGATGATGATGATGATGATGATGGAGCCGACCCTCCCGTCGGAGGTGCGCGAGAAGCTTGCCGAGCTCGAGCTCGAGCTCTCTGAAGGTAAAGTTGCTGCTTCATTACACACACACACACACACACACACATTGCATTTCTACCCTGATGCATTGCACGTGCTGCCAGATGGTGAAGGTCAGTAGATCTTCTCCATGAAGTCTCTTCACCCTGATCAGACATTATGGTGCACATTATTCAATCCTCCATGAAACTTGTCAGGATTGACATATTGCCACTGAATGTCATAATGCATGCTCTCTCTCTCTTTCTCTCTCTCTCTCTCTCTCTCTCTCATGGAGTGTCTTTCAGATCAGATTAAACCCCATGCAGGTAAGTTATCTGATCATTGAGAGTAGAAAACACTTCATGCCTTTCCTTTTGTACAGTAGGCACGGTCCAAAGAACCTAATGTGCTTTCACCTCTCTATCTCTCTGTCCCTTTTTTTTCCCCTTCTTTTTTTGCAATGCACATTTTTAGCTCAAGTGTGTCAAGCTTCTCGACAGTCAGTCTCTGACTTCTAAAAGAAAGCTCTCGGATAGTTCTCGAAGCCCTGGAGAAAGTACAATGTTTTGGACGTATCAGATCTCGCTTAAGCCTGTGAACAAAAACGATAAATCTTATCAGAGGAAAGGGCAGAGCCGTACAAAACCAGCGAGTTGAGGCTGATCAGATATGAGCATGCTAGGTTGAGAAGCTGCTGGTGAGGAGTACCATGCCATGCACAGGCACATCAGCAGATTCTACAAGATATGTGCTGAATAGCCCGCTTGCATTCCAGCTGCTTTGCACTTGCACCGACTTAAACAACTGTGCTGAGATTTGCATGACCGCCTCTAGCCTCTGGTCTGACCTGATCCTCAGCTTATCATGGCACAGTTCCATGGCAGAGTTCCTGGCTCTGGTGTTTTATTTGCTGGCTAGGTTGTTAATGGATTAGTCAGCTTTAATTTCACATTTTATTTCATAATTGTTTAAATGGCATGGTCGTATATTCTGGTAGCCTTAATTCTTCTTTAATCCCTTCATGTTCTCCCTGATTCTGTGTGGGCTACCACCAGGTTCTCAGGTTTTCCTTCACATCCTAAAACATGATTGCAGGTGGATTAACTCAGCCCACAGGTATGATACTGTGCACTTTGATGGTCTTGCATCCTATCCAGTGTGTCTTCCCACCTCATATCTAGTATTCCCAGAACAGGCTCTGGATTAACTCCTATCCATCCTGACCAGGATAAAACACAACACTGAATAAATGTTCGGTTCATTTCTGCGGTTGGTCTTGTTTTCATAAATGCTAGGTCAAGCTGTTTTCACTAATTTTCCAGTAGTGTAGTATCATGCTTTTTAAATACATAGTATAGTGTGGTTGAGTTTGTCAGTGGTTGATAAGCTTTATTTTGGGGTTAATCAGTATTTTTCCATAGTTAAGCGCTTGGAAAAACTTAACCATGGAAATGTTTACAAGAATGTGTGGGTTGACTATGAGGTAGTGTTAGGCTGTTTCAACATGGTTACAGTAGCTTTTACTTTTACTGGGCTTCCTGGGGATTTCCTCAGGGTGATTTAGTCTTTTTGGGGTCCTAGGGCCTTAAGGGATTAGTTTTACCTGTTCGTGGGTCAGTGTGCATTTTATAAAATTAACTTTCTGTGCCTTTCTGTTTGGTGTTTTTCTCTAAAAATGTATATGGATAGTTATTATTTAGTAAAGACAGGAAGCAGAGCTGGAGGTGGCAGAGCTGAAGATGCTGTTCCAGACAGATTAAGATGATTTGGACATGCAGGAGGTTGGAGTGGCAAAGGAAGATATGGTAGACTGAGTTAGATGAAGACAGATGGTCTGCTGTGGCGATCCCTAAAGGAAGCAGCCGAAACAAGGAAAGGGGGAAAACTCGTCCCGTAATTCTTTCAAGGCGGGAAATCCTTGTATCGCCACGTTGACTTCAAAATCGCTTTTAAAAATTAAATTTTTATTAAAATATGTTTGCATTCAAGGTAGCAGAATTTAGCAGTTCCTCCAAAATCCTACAGGGGGTGTGCTTTAAACTACCTACTCATGGGCAGGCAGCATAGCAACCAAGTTTTTTGTGAAAGTTGTATCGTATTGGCGCCTGGGTATCGTGATAATATCGTATAGGGTGATCCATACTGATTGCCTTCCCTATTATTCAGTCCTTTTATGGGGTGACCTTTTCATATCTTTTTTTGGGAAGGTAGGGCTCTGTTATGAATTGTTCCCCCTTCTTTGAAGGCTCTTTGAGTCGTTCCTTGAGATTTTTTGCAGTTGAGGGATTTATCACCCTTTGTTGGATGTCTTTATAATTTATTTAACTGAATCGAAAGTGGGATGACATTGCATTTTGGTGATAGTGCTTAAAATCCAGCTGGAATGTGCTTAAACTGCCCCATTCTCATGTTAGCTTATTTCTTTGGATATAGTATGTGTGTTTCATTTGTGTTCATCAACCAAAAAACAAGCTAGCTTCATTTTCATGCACATATATGCTGTAGCTTCATCATATGACATCACTCCTGGGATGAAACATTTATCTTTCTGCGCTAGCAGGATTTCGTCCGCTTCCGTCGCCTCTAATGAGCGAGCGACTTCCACAGCTGAGTGCAGGAAATACGTCGCAGGGGAATGCGTTCCAATGTCTGTTTCATCTGGCCTTTAAGTGTCTTAGTATTGTTTTCACGAGGCTGCCGTGCTGAGAGCCATAACATTCCGGCCATACACAATTAGCTCACGCGGGAGGTAACGTGTTTGCTCTGTGTGTTTGCGTGTGCTGTGTTTACTCCTTGCACGATTAGCTACACTAGCTTGATCTTGAGCGTGAGATGCTGTGCTGGGTTTACTTTTTAACCACACTGTTTGTTTTTGTTTGTATCCGACAGTGCAACAGGTTTGACAGGGTTTGCTGGAGAAATGTTAATAGCGAGAACAAGATGCATCTTAGAAACTGTTGATTGGTGCATTGACATGATTGGAATGATGTATGAGCTGCATTAATATCCTGATCTGCAAGAATACAAAGGCTGGGCAATATGACAGACGAGTAATAACACTACTACTAATAATGTAACATACTGTACATATTTAACTGTGTATTTCTTCATTACGGAACGCTGAAGCTTTAACTGGGCTTTAAGTGTGTCTTTTACACACTTCACTGTTGGGAAAATGGCAAGGAACTTGGGAATGGGATGTCGTAAAGTTGGCTGTAACAAACTTCTTTCCGTCAGGTAATGAAGAACAGCTGCATTCCAGAAATACCGCTGTCATGTGCCACGCTGACAGCGCTCACGGAGGTGTTCGATCGCTCAGCTCGGTTAGAAGAGAGCTGACTTGTTCACTTGTGACATTGTAGAAGTTGCTCGCCTCATCTGAAGGGATCCATCAGTTCTACTTCTAATATCAGATATTACTTTAAAACTTGAAATTTTGCAAACCACAAAAGTAACACTATAGTTCACATCTTTTCACCGGCAACATTTCGATGTTCTTTTTTTGGTATTTGGGACATGATAGTTATCAATGTACTCCTTTTCCATTTTCCAACATTCATAAAAACGAGTTTGTTCCCGTTATCACTTACGTTAGGACTGTTAGGATTCAGACCTCTATATATATATATATATATATATGCAGCCATTGGAAGTCTTTAAAAAATAAGCAGTTTAAAATTTCCATGACATTTTAATAATATATATTGTCAACTTTCAATATCTATGTTAAACATGTGGACAGTTTAAACCTTGATGGTTGTGTATAATTCCTTGTATTTGTATGAAATACAAACAACAATCTTTAATCAGTCTTTAGCGAATCTTCATTTGTACGCTGCTGGGCTGTAAATGAATGTGAAAGGACACTGGTTACTCTGTCATACTGGGCTCTCAGTTCAGGTATTTTACACGCCCTCACCTCGGACTGCTGCGGATATGTTTGCTCAACCAACCCGTGTTTTATCTCATAGCTGCGTTTCACATTACTGCTTTTTATTAGCGCTACACGTCCGGAATATGTGAGGGAAAAAGCGCTAGATTAGTAGTATATTAATTATTCTCATTTATCAGAAAAACATCAGGTTCTGGATAGAACTGTCATTCGGTCCGTGTCTGGGCCGCAGTCTGTCATTTAGTGATGCCTGATTGCCAAAAATTGCACATTTTTCAATTTAATAAGATTCGCTGACATATTAGAATATGCATATTGATATAAAATTTAGATTTTCAAGTCGAATGCCGTTACCCCTCATACTTATCCCACTTTAAATAATAAATATTGTATTTTTTTTTTTAAAATCAAGTCACCAAATCAGTAATTATAAGAATTACTGTGTTAACCTGTTTATTGTTAGGCTTATATTTTGTGGAGGATCCTCAAATCCCTGTGAAAGAGCTGTTACTATGGAAACAGTTACATTTTAGAAAGAGCGCATTAATGTTACATGTCCATGTTACAACTGGAACTCTCTTCTGTCCAGTAAGATTCGAGGATTTACCCACACTGTGGTGTACGATGAGAGTTAATCAACACCCTCTGACCAATCAGCATCAATAATTCATCAGCGGTGTTGTGTAATAGAGGATGTAATGAAGCGTGCTATAATTATTCTTCAAAATGGATTATTTTTAACGGTGTTAAAATGCGTAAGACGTCACTCTACATGCTAGCTGAATAATGATCTGGAACGGAATAAGTTCGCTGCGTGGACGTTCTCCTGCTGTGACCCACATTGCGAATGATTAGCTGTGGGACTGAAGCAGAGGAAGACCTCATTTCTGCCAGCTTTAGCATGTCCTACTGTTACTGTCTATTCTGTTGAGAGATACAGCGAGACAGGAATAGCAGCAGAATACATCAGCCAGTACTGACATTTGCAGCAGTACTGTTATTTTTTTGTTCTTCTCGAATATAAGAACTTGTTTGCTAGCAACCCATTTAAAGTGGAAAAGTTTGCAGGAGACTGGAAGGAAAGTTTTGCCTGACTTGTAAATATAAATTCAGAACTACTACCGAGTTTGAAAAGTGTGAGGAAGTATGTTTAAATCTTATTATGAGATTGTCCCTGATGAAGAAGCTGAGGGCAATGGTGGCAAGGAATAACTCCCTGTAATGGTAATAGGAAGACATTATGAGAGGAACCATCCTCATTTGGGTGATATTAGATAGCAGGGATTGATATGCAGTCATACTGTGTTTTAGGAAGTTTAATTTCCCTAAATTGGAATACAAATATGATAGCGTATCTAGACAAAAGTAACAAAAACTAGTTTTAATTTTATAGTTTTTCACTACCAGGAATTACCAGGAGTTATCATCTGGTTTTCTCCGTATTTAGCTAACTCTTTAAGTACAGTATTGTGTTACCTTGAACATTCTCTAGCATCTTGACACAGTAAGCTCTAAAAGTTTCAATATAACCTTTAATTAAAGAAATTTATTATAAAAAAGGCTATCATAAAACATTTTTTTTAAACCAAACCACATATGTCAGAATGATTGGTATGTAAAAGTGTTGCACACTTGGGATGCCACATTATTAAGAATTGACATTCAGTTATTTGTCACATGTACCTTACAGCACAGTGAAATGATTTTCTTTCACATACCCCAGTTAGGACTCTGGAGTCAGAGTGCTGACTCAGCCAGGATACAGCGACCCTGAAGCAGATACAGTTAAGGGATCACCAGTGGCAGCTTGAGGTGCTGGGTCTTGAACCCCTGACCATCCGATTAGTAATCCAGGGCCATAACTGTTTAAGCCACGACTGCCTGATGCTGAACAAACAACCACATTGTTCTCAGCACTCGAACTTGTTCTAAAAAGCTTGAAACCTAGGGTTAGTTATTGAATATGACTCACTGGGGGAGGCTCCTGGAACTTCCGGGAGGGGTGGGATGTCTGAAACTACCTAAACATGACTTCTCAACTGGTGACTTTCTGTGTTTGCTAGCAAGCTAGGTAATTTTAGGAAAATTCTGTCATTACTGTGTAATTAAAAACAGGAGCTGGCTTAGCAAGCAAGCTGGCCATCAATAGGATATTTATTATATTGTCTGAAACAAACCCATTATCTAAATTGGCTCTCAGTTTCTGCATTCTGGTTTTGATCATTTGTGAGTTCACTTGGCCGGAAAGCAAAATTATTAAAATTGAATTCTTTTTGGTGGTTATAGTCAGTCTCACTTCTTGGAAGCTTTCTTGGAAGATTTTATCACAGAAGGAATTTCGTGTCCAGCATGTAGCATCATTTCACCAAACCTTCTGTTGTAGCATTCTGTGTGTGCGCATGTTCTGTCTATTCTTTATCCAACTCTCTCACACTTGTTTCTGGTAATTTGAAGCAAATTCACTCTTGCGACACTTGTAATTGTCAGATCTTTTAACATCTCCTTGTCTGGAAGCGGCTCCTGTGTCAGTTGTAAGCCGCTTTGGATGAGCGTGTTTGCCCTGTGAATAAATGTAAATGTCACAACCTGTGATTTTCTATTCATGTAAGGTCTTTATAGAATGTTTGACATGTTAAAGGCTTCAATCTAAATGTTTCACAGCCTCTTAAATGTGCGGCTTGTTATTCAGGTAATCACCTTAAAGTACCCTTCTCAGCACCTAATAGGGAAATTAGGTCATGTAGACGGGTGCTCTATGGAGTTATACGGTACCAGTCAAAAGTTTGGACACACCTTCTAAATCTCTGGTCTTTCCAGATTTTCCCTTCTTTTTACATTGTAAAACAATGCTAAAAACATCAGAAATATGCAATAATCTTTTGTTGATATCTAGTTGATATTGAGATGTATCTGCTACTTATGCTCTGTAAATCTGAGGTGCTGGTTGTTAATTGGTGATTTCTGAGGCTGGTGACTCTAAATGAACTTCTCCACTGCAGCAGAGGTAAGTTTTGGTCTCGCTTTCCTGGGATGGTCTTCATTAGAGATAGTTTCATCATGGCGCTTGATGGGTTTTGCAGATGCACTTGACAAAAACTATTCCAGAAGACCTGACCTTCAGGTCTTAAAAAAACAACTCACTTATTTCAAAGTTCAGTATTGTAGAATGTAGAAAATGAATCCAGACTTGTGTCCAAACTTTAGACTGGTACAATATATGAATTATTGTGCAACCAGTGAATGACCAAGTAAGCAACGAGATATTCCATTAGCTTTATTCTTTTATTCCCTTATTTTCAGTTTTTAAATTTGTCAGTTTCAGAATCAGTGTGCCAACAGGAGAATGTTTGGTGCTTGTTTACCAGATGCTAAAAACGATGTACATTTGAATTCCTATTTTATGCTTTTAAAGAGTCTGTCGTTCTATTTTAATGCTTGATGTTGGAATTTGGAACAACAAGCTGAACTGGTATCATCTTTTGTATCCTTTTCCTGTTTATTTCCTCCTAGGTTCTGATTGGCTCGTCTGATTGGCTATATTTTTTAAAGTAGTATTCTTGGCAGGTGTCAGTTGTTATCATTTTCCTTTTTTTTTTTTTTTCTATTTAAATCTATTTGAATTACAAACACTAAAACATAGATGATTTGCAACGGTATGACGTCATTACTAATCGTTGTGTTTTTTCATAATTTTACATAGGTCTTTTGTAACATTGCATTTAATGTATGCTTGCACAAATTCTACCTGAGACCTCAAAGTGTTGTCACATCACACAAATACTGACCTTGTTTCATTAATTACTGTTTTTTTTTTTGTTTTTTGCTCTTGCTCTACAGCATTTATTTGCATGTGCCTGAGACTTTTGCACAGTCCTGTAGTTATGAGTAAAATCATTGCTAGGTAACACGGGTGCTCAGTGTCAGCTAGCTCAAACCTTTACCCGGAGGTATTCATTATCATTCCTCGGTGGCATTTCCCACTTCCCTGCGTAATGAGTATTTTTGCTCACACCAGCACACTAAGATTTTTTTTTTTATACTTTCTTATAAGCATCTGCCCTTGTATCCTGGAACCCCGGAGCATTATTATACGATGTGACGACTCTTTACTGTGTTAATCTGAGGTTTTGTGTTCACTTTGCTCTTGATATTCTGGCTGTTGTTTAAAGTGAAGATAATACCTAACCTAGACACGGGCCTGATTAATGGTGCTGTTTAAAATGACAGGGCTTGGAGTTTGTTCTGTAATTTATTCCTGTCTACTCAGCTTTTAGGAGACTACTCCTAAACAGATTACTGTTTTATTAAAAAAAAAAAAAAACATAAAAAAAAAAAGATTTTGTTCTATTTTTATGATAGAACGTTTTCCCTTAAGATAGGTTACAAGTAGGGACTTCAGGAAGCTACGAGCTCTTAACTTTTGTTTTTCTAAGTTTTTGCAGTCTAATGAAAATCAAAGGATCAGGCTCAGCAACTTCCTATCTCTAGTGAGGGACAACCTCCTGGGAAATAAGTAACATTAATAAAATGTTGTGAGAGTAAAAACTCCCTTTATTTCTCTATACAATCCCCTGCTACACTAATGCACTTATCCCAGTGTTTCACTAGCGCTTGGATACCATCAAGGTAGAAAGTTTTCTCAGTACACCAGAGTCATGATCAGACTGCCTGCTTCACATCTGAAACGCTGGCCTCCCAGGAACTCCTTACATGTGGAAATGGCTTGGAGTGAGGTCAGGACTGTATGGTGGATGTAACAATAAATCCCAGCCGAATTCCCGTAACGTGCAAGTGGTGTTTGTGAATGACTGTGTGTACGGGTCACACAGACAGATGTGTCTCTTCCAAGAGACAAGTTGGCGACAAGTTGCTTGTTGATTTTGAAAGCTCCGTGCCACCTCTCGCCACGGCTTCTTTAAATCGTTTTTATATAATATTTTACTGCAGATAAGAGTCTCATCACCGTACTGTGCTTGAAGTCTTCTGTAAATGTCAATTGGCTTTATTCCTTCATTCATGAAAAATCTTATGACAATCCCAGCTTGACTTGGCTTGTTCTATTTTGCATTTATTTTTTATTGAGACGGGCACAAATCTTTCCACAATGTCAGAGCTCAATTTACTGTGAACATTAAATTGATAGTTGATAGCAAGTCAGGTTGTTTAATGCAGCAAGGGTTTCCTCAAGAGTCATGGTCAGGCTGTACATTTTAAATTAGTACAAAATTAAAGAAGTAGAAATAAAAAATGATAAGAGCCTCACTATGACAAAAACAAAGCAAAAAAGCAATCAATTCATTATATTGACTTGAAAGTTTAATTTATTCTCACAGACAACACAGTGAGCGGGAGATAAATAAGTTAATTAAACATTTAAGCCCTTTTAAATCTTACTCTAAATGCTGTGTGAAAGTGAACGATATGCATTCTGGTTTAATTTGTGTTTAACTGAGGCATAAACTTTACTCTGTACAGCTAGACTGAGTTTTATTTCAAGAAACGCCCTCAAAACAGGCTATAGAATGGTTTTAGTCTAGCATGACTAACATATACAAATCCAAACACAAGGCTGAGGCTTAGGTCTCACCACAGGCTCTGTGTCAGTTCTGAGAATCGAACTCACAACCTTCCAGTCACTAAACCGAACTTTAACCAATCAGCTTCCACTGTCCCATATCTTATCAATCTCATCTGCGGTGTAGACGGCTTTTATGACCCTTAAATCGTGGCTCGATCGACCGAAGAGATTTCCGGGAGCTGCTTTTGTTCCATTATTCATCAACGTCAGACAGATTTACATCACTGATTGCATGAAACAATATTGCTGATTGCAGGTATAGAAATAACTCAGAGTGCATCTTAACCCAGTTCTCCTATTTGCGCTCTGTCATGTCGATTATTCATGAACGCGTACGGCGGATCCAGGGCTCGCGCTGCTGCCGGTTCATCAAGCCTCGTCTCTCTCAGCTTTATTGCTATTGATGCGGAGATGCTGGCGGAATGGATGAGCTTTCAGCACTAAATGCTGATGTTTCACAGCGCACACATTAATCACATTTACAGTTTAAATAAAAAACAAACCCGCAGATTAGACAAGATGTAGCAACGAAATGGATGTTTTCTCTGAGAAAGAAAAAAAAAAGGTTTAAGTAGGAAGAATTTGGTGGAATTTTCCAGCAACTGTGTGGAAAATGTGTACGGATTAAAACACGTGGGAGTTGATGTTATAGGAAAATAATCAGCAGTGTGCTTACTAGAGACGGGAGAAAAATCGCTTCAGTTATGAATCTCGATTGTTTTGTGCAGCGACTCATGTACCACAATAGAGATAAACCATGTATCTCCAATAGAGATAAACCAGTTGATCGTCCAGTGACTACAATTGACTGGTTTTCAGTTTGATTGTCCGTGACCGGTGATCATTCGATCAGCCTCAGATGTAAACGATTCTGGACCGAGCGCAGAAAGCGTCCAAGTGGTGCGACAGAAACACATTTTTATGGCATTACTTTATCAAAAACCGAACACGTAAAAAAAAGCTTCCAGGGCCTCCGAGTGGTGCAGTGGTAAAGTGCTCGCCCTATCATCCGGAGATCGCTGGTTCGATTCCCGGGTGATGCTGTA
>JAQQZT010000036.1:26975391-26985817 GCA_030068275.1 Clarias platycephalus | reverse complement strand
CCAGTCCTGAACTATCGAGCAACTGCAGCCAAGTCAAGTCCTCAGAGAAACAGCTGTCAACATCAGTCGAGGCCAGACCTGGCATGGTAGAGTTCCAGTTCCTGGGGTTTGGGCACTAGCTGACAATCGAACCCTGGCCTTTCGCATGGCAGATAAAACACCTACCACTGAGCCACCAGTGCACATTGGAGTATACAAAAATCTATATCTATTTACACTGTACCTCCAGTTCTCATTGGACGTGGTCAACGTCTCCCCAACGGATGGCACCTCTTTTTAACGGATTTGGGACTCCTTTGTCCGGGATCTTTTTAGATTAAAGGCCATACCGGTGTCACTGTCGTCTCAAGTAGCTTGTGTTATGTGTGTACAGCATGCAGCTATTCTGAGATTTTTTGACAAGTCACTTGAAACTCACAACTGTTATTCCAGTCTTAGTGCTTCTTAGTTCTTAGCCTTAGACTTGTGTCATACTCAACCCTTAACGCATAAACCACTAATGCTTACACTTCTAAAGCGTAACCTTCTCATTCTGCACCCACCGGTGCTTGGACCCCTAACGAGGCGTGAAAATCACCCTCGCACCTATCGATTTCTCCTTCAGTGCCCGAGCTGAAGCTCCTGCCAGCCGGGCATGTGTGTGAAAGTATGTGTCTTTGTGTGTTTATATGAGTATATGTATTTCTGTGTGTGTGTGTGTGTGTGTGTGTGTGTGTGAGACTAAAAACAGGAGTTTCATATAACGTGTTAAGCTTCCTGTTGTGTGTCATGTCACTGTTTTTCGCAGTACAGTTTGTTTCGCCTGCTGCTTTCTCTGATGGTTGTAAGAAAATCAAACGGAGAGATAAAAATTGTTTGTGGTAATGACTGTGGTACCAAAGTGTGTATGTGTGTATATACATTATATGTGTGTGTGAGAGATTGAGAGGTAGGATAGAGCTATAATTGAAGGTAACAACGCTATAAAGCATAATTTTATAGTGTGTGAAAGAGACGGAGAGAGAGAGAGTGTGTGTGTATGTGTGTGTGTGTGTGTGTGTGGAAGAGAATCGTCACTGCGGTAACAGTGTGTATCGAATCTGTTTTGTTTTGGCAGTTCGGGCAGTGCAGAGTGTTAAGGTCAAATGAGGGTCAGATTCCATGCAGAGACTGAGTCTCACACACACACACACACACACACACACACACACACACACACACACACACACACACACACACACACACACACACTCATATAAAGGCACATCTCACACTCACACATTCCTGCAGGAGGTATTTTTCTCCCTCTTGTGTCTACATTCATAAAGATACACACTGTACATAAAACACGCACACTTTTGTCCAGTGCGTCTTTCATTCCTCAACTTCAGTCATTCATTTTTTTTCCCACTATACTCCCTACAATGCCGATCCCGTGACAGGCCTTCAGCACATTCAGACGAGGATGAGTTCATGTGAATGGTGTTACTTGAGTAGGCAGCTTTTTTTTTTGCCTAGAGGGGGGGGCTGTATATTTTCCACTGAGACAAGTGTGTCAGGGGAGTGTGAGTTATTAATCTCCGGAGACTTTCACTCTGTAAGAGAGGCTCCCTTTAAAAAAAAAAAAAAAAAAAAGGCTTTTATCCAAACTACAGGAGTGTCAGTGTTGATGGATGCCTGCATGTGAAAGCTGACACAGAGCTTTTAACACAAAGGGAGAGAGTCTGAAAGAGAATGAATGTGCAGAAAAAGTGAGATAATCATTTCATATATTATTATTATTATTATTATTATTATTATTATTATTATTATTATTATTATCATCATCATTATTATTATTATCATTATTATTATCATCATTATTATTGTTATTATTATCATCATCATTATTATTATTATTATTATTATTATTATTAATAATAATTATTATATTAGTTTTATATTTATACACTCTCTCACTAACCAAACTGTGTTATTAAATTATAATAATAATAAAAAAATTTATTGAATTGACTTCTTGAATCTGAGAGAGAGAGAGAGAGACTGAGAGAGAAACTCATAAGTAAAAAAAAAAAAAAAAAAAAAAGGTGAGAAAAGTATAAGAAAAGACTAAGGGAGTCAGAAATTGTCTAAGATCTCATCAAACATACAAATATTACATTTATTCCAGATACATTTACAAGTTGATTCCATTCTGTTTAAAGATTTTACACAGTTATTTTCTTTGGGTTGTTACTGTAATGCTGCTCAAGTTATTCTTTCATTCTTTCATCTTCACTCAGTGCTTCATCTTGCTCAAGGTCAAAGTGGATAAATGGCCTATGATGGGAACATTGGGAACAACACAGCAGGAGTCTACATCGTAAATTGGAACCTAGTGCATTGCAAGCCATCATGCGCAAACACACATATTCAATTCAATTCAATAAAATTTTATTTGTAGAGCGCTTTTAACAATTGACATTGTCTCAAAGTAGCTTTACACAATCAAAGGAATTATTTAAGTTTAATTGTTTAACAAACTGTTCAAGTTTAAAAGTTTAAATTTAATACAGATTGCATTACAGTATTTTATAAAATGTGAAAATATCTGAGCTAGAATTTGTTTTTATTATTGAAAGCACTAAATACTAAGAAAAGTCCTAATAATGACCTCGGTAGATACTGATACTGAGGTTGTCTCTGTCTAGAAAGACACGTGTGAGGACTATTGACTGATCTGTTTGTGTCTCAGTCGTTCCACCCGGAATGGTTTTCCCAGCATCCCTCTCCACTGCTTAGTTTCAGGGCGTTTGTAATTCTCTGATTTGTGAGCGTGTCCGAAGCCGCAGGCGATTCTTCAACATTGTCAGTCTCTGAATCAATGCGCCTTTTGTTGTGGAATATACAGGCTCCTGACACTGTGTTTTCATTTTGGTCTGGGGGAAGAAAAGTGGATTAAACATCTTACCTCAATACCTTAGAGCCTTTGCAGTGATACGCACCAGATTGTGTGTGTCTAGGTGTAGAACTTTAAGTCTGTTAGCGGTTTGGTGATTTATGTAATTTGTGATTTATAATTTAAATCCATTCATCACTTATGTATCCATACATTCATCCATCCATTTACTCATGTATCCATCCATTCATCCATCCACATAGACACATACATACAGTACAACTTTCATTTTCTTTACTGTTTAATCAGTAGTACTTGAAGCCACACATTTTTTTATGCTGTCCCTCAACGCGGATTAGATCCATCTGTCCATCCATCCATCAATCTATCCACCCATGCATCCTTCCAAACATCTGTGCAAAACATTTCATTCTGTTATTCGTCCAAACATCCAATTATCCATCCATATCTGTCCCTTTCATCCACCTATTCATCCATTCGTTCATTCATCCATTTATTCATAAATTTATTTATCTTCTTTCTTCCATCCATCCATCCATCCATCCATCCATCCATCCATCCAAACAGTCCAGAATGCATCCATTTATCCAGCAATCCATCTATCCCTCCAGCCAAACATCCAAACATCTATTTAATTGTCTGTATAAAGCATACTATTCATTTATTCATCCCATCATTCATCTATCCATCCACCCATCTATACTCCTTTCATGCCACACAAGCCTTTACTGTAGCTTAACCTTATTAGCAAATATTAATCAATTTACCATCCAGTCCTTCTTTCAATTTCCTTTTAAATGTAAACTGATTAACTGCTCACATTCTTTTCACAGCTTGTAGTAGTCCTAATAAAACGACTCCCACAAATCCATCCATCCCTTTATCCGTCTATCCATCCATCCATCCATGCATCCATCCATCCATCCATCCATTCTTAAACTAATCAACTTTTCTGATTTATTACAGGCTCGATACTGTAGATCAACCTGATAATCACCTATAAATCCATCCCTGTATCCATCCATTCATCCATTTAAAATTAGATTTTGGTGATGGATAATGCTCTACTCGTATGTCTAGGATTTCGGTATTCTTTCTTCCTTCTGTCTTCCCATGCCTTTAGTCTCTATTCCTCTAGGCATCATTAAGTTCTACTTCTAACGTTAAATCCTCGTCACTTTATACCTACAGTATATATCCCTCCATTCATCTCTATTACTTCTATTCTGGGAAAATGCCAGTTACAGCAGAAAGCTGCATATTGTGGCTCTTAATCTTTTGCAAGTTGAAGTGTCTCTGCCTTCCACTAGAGGTTTACTGTATATTCCTGCCGTTCTTTTCTTCCTGTTGGCTTAAACAGCAAGAGCGTTGCATCATGCTGAGGCCTCATGTGAGGGGAATCTGTCCAAATTGCTTCCATTATTGTATAAAATTGCCTGACTAACAGTCAAACCTGGTAAACAGTGTGCCCTGGAACAAGCAGGTGATTCAACACATCATTAGTACTGTGGCTAAAACTATGATGGAAATCGTGTTGTAATGACTAATGATAGATCTGGATTATTGTTGAATTTCAACAGACTGTGTGAGCTTGGTGTTTTCTGCTTCTATTGATGACTGTATATGTCAAATACAGTTTCATTTAGTTTGTTAAATTATTTGAAGAAATATGATACCTGAAAGTATTTGAAATTTTTACCACTGCAGTAGAGAGGTAAGTGTCCATCCACATGCTATCAGGCACATCAGGCAACAAATTAGCACCGACAACGATAGTAAAACTGATACTGATATTGACACTAAACTCTGGTGCTGATTCTTACAGACATTGACAGTTACGCTAATACACACACTGACATGGAGATTGACAATGATGTTTACATTGACACTGAAATGGGCACTGACAACAATGCTTTTTGATTTTTTAGTCGTATCCAATTCCCACCCATCACTAGGGGGCGGGCTCCCACATTAAGGCTACTATTACCAGTCAGGGAGGGCCGAAGACTATCACACGTTTCCTCTGAACTACATACAACTCCGAACTACTTTCAGTGTCAAACACACATCAGTACTGACACTTAAACTGTTACTGACACTTAAAATGATATTGACATTAACACTGACACAGATGCTTATACTGACACTGATATTGACACTAACAATGACACTGACCCAGATTTTGACACTGATTCTGTCACTAACAGTGAAAGTGTTACTGACATTAACTGTGACACTGACCTGATACTTACTCTACCACTGACACTGATATTGGCACTATCATTGAGACTGATGCTGACACTAACACTGACTCTGATGCTGACACTGATACTAATACTGATACTACCACTGACACTGATACTGACCTCAATTTTGACACTATCACTAAGACTGATAATGATACTGACACTGATATTGACACTGAACCTAATTCGGACACTGAGATAATGAAAGATACTGATACACTGACCCTGACACTGATAGTGATAGTTAGACTACTGACACTGGTACTGACACTACCACTGACACTACCACTGACACTACCACTGACACTGATATTTAGACTACCACTGACACTGATAAAATTACTGACACTACCACTGACACTGATATTTAGACTACTACTGACACGGATAAAATTACTGACACTACCACTGACTGATATTTAGACTACCACTGACACTGATAAAAATACTGACACTGATATTTAGACTACCACTGACACTGATAAAAATACTGACACTGATATTTAGACTACCACTGACACTACCACTGACACTACTACTGACACTGATATTTAGACTACCACTGACACTACCACTGACACTACTACTGACACTAATATTTAGACTACCACTGACACTGATAAAAATACTGACGCTACCACTGACTGATATTTAGACTACCACTGACACTGATACAATTACTGACACTACCACTGACACTACTACTGACACTGATATTTAGACTACCACTAATACTGATAAAATTACTGACATTACCACTTAAACTGATATTTAGACTACCACTGACACTGATAAAATTACTGACACTACCACTTGACTGATATTTAGACTACCACTGGCACTGATAAAAATACTGACACTGACACTGATATTTAGACTACCACTGACACCGGTACTAAAACTACCACTGACACAACCACTGACACTGATATTTAGACTACCACTGACACAACCACTGACACTGATATTTAGACTACCACTGACACTGATATTTAGATTACCACTGACACCGGTACTAAAACTACCACTGACACAACCACTGACACTGATATTTAGACTACCACTGACACTACCACTGACACTAATATTCAGACTACCACTGACACTGATAAAAATACTGACACTACCACTGACACTGATATTTAGACTACCACTGACACTGATACTGACACTGGCACTACTACTGACACTGTTACTGACACTACCACTGACACAACCATATGAGTCATATGAGATTTCCAGAGATGTATGAGGGTCATTTGTGCTTTGCTTGCACATATGATGCAGGACTATTTTATTTGTGTGTCTATTTCAATTTCCATTCCATACCTCCATTGTCCTAACCGACGTGCTGTGCATGGCTCTGACGTGGAGTGATTTGTAACAAGTACCATGTGTAAATAAGTGTAGTGGCTAGTGCTGTGATTTGAGGCGTGAGCTGTGTGTAAATAAGTGTACCAGTCAGTGTAGTGATTTGAGTTGAGCCCTGTGTGAGCCGCATTCAGTGTAATGAGTTACATATTGAGAATGTGAGCAATGCAGTAAGTTGTTTCATTAGCCGGGGAAGTGGATTACACTCGCGTCTTGTGTTCTGCTGTCTAAGTATAAGAGTGAGTGTGACTATAATGGCATCTGACTGAGTATATTACAGATTTCAATAGGAAGATTGTTGCTGTTGCTTAATTGCAATATTTAGTAGTATTTACGGAGTGCCTGTCAGTACTCTCAGTCAAGCTAAATGTTCATGCCAATATGCATTAGTAAGCTATTTGTGGAATTTTTTTTCCCGCACTGATGACTGCTTAACGCTTTGTATTTTTGTAACTTCGTGTCCTGTAAAGAAAGCTTTTTGCTAAATATTTTTGGATTGGATTCAGTTTCGAGCGCGACTTTATTTTGTTCTTAACAGACCAGTCGGAGGCTGTACTTATTCATACAGTAAATATAGTTCTACCATAATCTTATTTTAAGTGTTACTGTTATTCTGAGATTAAGACGACTCAATGAGTCATAACATGTTTCTTTCTCTTTCTGCAGGAGACATCACACAGAAGGGCTATGAAAAGAAGAGAGGAAAGCTGCTAGCACCCTACATACCGCAGATACAAGGTCAATCCTTCATTCTCACTTCAGCACCTCCACTCTTTAACCTTGCTTCAATGCTTGTGCTTTGGAGTGCCACTCGGAACAAAATGCTCCTGGAATTTATCAGCATGTTGACCAGAGGTCGTACCACGGTTGTAAAAACAGGAATAAATACAACGGCCACCATTACCGTCCACAATCCCTAGCTGGACTACAGAGGTTCTTAGATGGATGGATGAAATGGATTGGAATGTTTAAAACAAATTTATATGTAGAGGTTTACAGTCTGATCTGAGTGAAATTGAATTTCTACCATCTTGGTAATGTTTGGCAAGGCAAGTGCATCCAATCATGTTTGTGTGGCCCAGAAAACTAATTGATGCTTTAAAAAGTGGTAGGTAATGTAATATTAAGACATTTGGCCAGCTATTTAGCTAATAAGAGTATTAATAGAGGCTAGTGTAAACAAAAGAGTTTATGTTCAATGTGTTTTATTGAATATAAACTCAATAAACCAATAAAGTCTCACTATTGGTTCTTTTATTCTCTCTTGACATGTTTATCTGTGAGGAGTGTGTGTCAGCCGATATGTGTAGTGGGATGGGATTTGTAGAATTTTATGTTCAGACCTCCAAAAAACTGGTGTGTGTGTGTGTGTCTGCGTGTGCATGTGTGTGGAATAGGCTGCAGATGTTGGACAAAAAGCATCACGCTATGATGTCACTGAACATGATGTCACTGAAACCGTCACTCAATATAATGTCACTTAATATAACGTCACACCGAAAATTATTAACCACTTTTAAGCCAAGTTTAAGGCATCGGCACGGCTGACCCTTTTGAGATAAAAAAATCCCTCAACAATTTTGTATCCTCATTATCTTTAGATCACATAGGCCCGATTTGGTGGCGATCGTATAAATCCCCTATATATCATATAAAAATCATACAAGTGTGTATGAGCAGCAAAATCTCGTGCGGGCCACACGACTCTCACAGATTCCAACCTGTCTATCAATTAGAGTTTTTTGAGCATGTTAAGGCTCGCAAAATGCCCCAAAAGGTGAAAAAAAAATCCTTAGGAAAATAAAAGGGTCCTGCATGAAATGGGCAACTGGATGAATTCAAATAAATACATTGTGCTCAAGCATTACTTGGTTGAAAAGGAGCAATTTCATCACAGATTAATTCAAACTAATAGATGCACTGCTTAGGTTGTGTTCGATCATGGACCAAACTGGACACCACATTGTTTTCTGTAATGAAAGATAAAGTTGATTTAATGGAATCTTAGACTGTGCAACTATTTTCAGCCAGGCAGTTTATAATCTGTTCTATTAGGTCTGATGTTCTGATGTTCTAAAGTAATGTACTTATTTTAAGCTTTGGTCCAAACAAACAGAACTGAAGTACAAGTGTGAACACACCATTTGAGACTCTTCTTTAAGGCGTTCGTTTTGTCCTATGGTCTCACCACGTCAAACCAGGCTTTAATGTTCAGTTTAAACACTGGTTATATCTATCTTTTTTTTTTTTTTTTTTTTAACGGATTGTTTCTTGAGGTGACCTTCAGGAGTGTACGGAGGGAATCGTGAGGTTTACACACTGCGGCAGTGTGTCAATGCTGTAATTTTGTTAAAGCTTGGTGCCTGACCTTGTCACGTACACTTCATGTTAATCGAACCTGGCCTCTCTCTCTCTCTCTCTCTCTGCCTCTTTCTCTCTTACCCTATTAGAGGATGAGAACAGATGTTATCTGCATCGCAGAGCAGAAATCAGGCTGAGTGATGAGTCACACTCGTAATGATGTGTGGCCAGAGATGATCTTCTTCGGTTGAGCACACTTTGCACATTTAAGAGTTTGCAAATTCATCTCATCAGCTCATAATGCATGCCTCTGATGAGCACGGTAAAAGAGTACTTGAGCAGAGAAATACACTAAGTTTACAGCTTGGGATTCTTAGCCTCTTACATAAACCTTACTTTTCTCAATTTCAGTAAGCACTTTATCCTGGTCAGGGGCGATTAAGCGTAACTAATCCACCTGCACGCAACACTGCTGGGGGTGAGACGGAAAAAAAGGGAATTATGAGCATGAGAGGCGACACACAGAGAATATGAAGTTCCTTTGATTCTGGATTCAGAAGTTTAAGGACATTTTTAACATTTAGTGGGGTTCATAAGGCTACATTCACGTTACAAGCCACATTGTGCAATTGACATTTTTTTGGTCAGATTTCATGACGGTTCACATTCATAATTATAAGTGAGTTTTTTTTTTTTTTTTACCGATTTTCTCCCTAATTTAGTCGTGTCCAATTCCTCCCCGTCACTAGGGGGCTCCCACATTAAGGATACAACTACCACTCAGTCGGGAGGGCCGAAGACTATCACGTGTTTCCTCCGAACCACGTAACGCCAGCCGACCGCATCTTTTCGAACTTCTTGCTCACGCACCGTTGCACACTCAGAGGACAGTGCTATCCGCTCCTTCCGCTTGCGCGAGCTCACAGACGCCCCTGATTGGCTGTAGAGCCGTGATTAATGTGGACCCTATAAGTGAGTTTTATCTGAGTCTAATGTGGACCAGTCTGTCATCTGAAACGGCACGCATTGGTGCATCCTTGCTTCCTCCATCTGGATCCAAATCATAAATCAATCGGACAATTATGTTTGCACTTTTTTTGCACTCTACTGTTTACACTTAGATCCAGGTCCGACTCCGCATACATTCCATTGTATATATTGTTATAGTTATACATTTTAGTTCAATTACCTTGTGTTTATTCTTTATTCGTTATATTTTGTTTATTCTTCAGTTTATTCTTAAAGAGTTTATAGAAATAGTTAGAAGGTTAAAGTAAAAAAAATAATAAAGTAGCTCAGCTAAAGATTAAGGTTTGTCTTAAAATGCCTCCAGCGCGTCAAAATTCACTTCTACTGCTACAGCACTGTTGTTTCAGCGGTGAAAATATTAATTAATTCTAGGGCTGCACGATATATCGAAAAAATATCGTTATCGCGATAATGGTATACGCGATATCCATATCGAAAGAGTTGCGATAAATAATTTATGTGACAAGCATTTGTGTGTCCAAATTTGACCAATCAGATGGGCCCTTACTGTGTTTATACCCGCTTATATATATATATATATATATATATTTATATCTTTATACTTAATTCTGTCGCGAACTAACCCGGGATGATCAGAAGA
>JAQQZT010000036.1:26953809-26971413 GCA_030068275.1 Clarias platycephalus | reverse complement strand
ATGCTCGTTTTCCAAGTCAAAATTGATTAAAAATCTTTGCTCGTCTTGCGGAACACTCGCAAACCGCGTTACTCGTATTCCGAGGTTTTACTGTATATGTAAAGGAGAATGTTGATGTTTAATGAAAAAATGTTAGTATTTACTGTATTGGAGTTTAAAAGAGAATGCGGCTGTTTAACTGTGAATGTTGGTAAAGGGGAGCGTTGATATTTAATGGTAAATATTGGTATTGTTTAATGTTTTTTATGCTTGTTGGTGAATGTTCATATTTATTTGATGTTTAAAAGAGAATGCTGTGATTTGATTATGAAATTGGAATTTACTATTGGCATTTATTACAGTTTCAACAAGAGAATGTTGATATTTGATGTTGACTCGTGGCATCTGTTGGTGTTTAATGGGAACTGTTCGCACAATTGGTGATTATTAATAGTTTTAGTGTTTACTGGAGTCCGTAGGTTCCTGAAGAATACCATATGCATATAATGGAGATTGGTCACACTTCTTTTCTTTCAAACACAATACTGGTATTTTTGTTGCCAGTTTTGGTGTTTGATATTAAATGAATGTGAAAGTATAAATTCATCTTCTTCTGTACCGCTTTATCCTTGTATTCAGGGTCGCGGGGACCTGGAGCCTATCCCAGGAGACTTCGGGCACGAGGCATGTATTTAAAGGAAAATAATGTAGAATATCTGGTGTTCATTGTTGTGTCTTGGAGAATATTGGTGTTTGAATAATGTTTGAATAAGCTAATGATGAGCTTTAATGGGAAACAGTATGTACAGTACAGTATGTATGATTACTGTTTGAGGTGTAAGCACTAGTGTTGGTAAGCTGACGATTCCCAATCACAAATAAAAATCTTTTACCGCACCGAAGAGTACAATTGTAAACATGTTTAATTATTAAAAGGTAACTATTACATTGCTTATATAAGTGTGCTCAGTGTAACCGAGGCTGTCCTTTTTCAGATAAAAGGCACTAAAACCCTGGAACTAAATAACAAGATGGACTATACATGAAGTTTTGAATTTAATGTCAGATTTTAACGTTTGCAAAGAAAATGTGTTGCTAACAGAAGCAGTGCCATGCAGGTTAAAGCAGCTGCATGCTTTCTTTGTGTTAATTACTGACTCAATATGAGCACAGCTTTGTGAATATTCAGATGGTAATTGGATCTTGATTGCATAATAGCGGTCTTTTTTTCCCCCCCCAAGGAACTCACATTCTTAGTAAATCTGCCCATTTTTTAAACAAGGCAAGCCTTTAACCCCATGAGCCTGAAATTAATTGTTAACTTTTCTTCTCTCACAGTGAGTTGGTGGTGTAAACTAGTCAACCTGCAGAGCTTAGCAGAGGCATGCTGAGATCTTTCACATAAACATGGATGAGCCAGGAGATTGTACAGTATTTCATATATCGTCGAATATCTCCATCTATAATAAATCTCCTTTTTTGTGCCTAATCGATGTGATAAGAACTGAAACGTGTCAAAAACCACATGTTTTTAAACCAGTGCAACCAAACTGGACATACATGTATATCTGTATTAGTTTGCCACATCTTAAGCAACTTCCATCGCTCGCAGAAACAGGAAATCGCACACAATCACCCCATCATAAAACACCCCACTCAGTCCTGATTAAAACATTGAGCGGGGTTTTGTACGAATGCCTTAGTGATTTACTGCCAGCAACCGCTCACATTATTATCCTTTTTAAAGCTTCAGTGATATATGTGACCTTATTTGAGTCTACACCAAAGGAGTTTAGGTCACGAAAGGTCTCCTTTACTGCCAGTGAATGGTCTTCTTCTGCCCTAACACTGCAGGCTTGAGCACTATTCAGACGCTTTCCCTTGCCAGGGGTTTGGGCTGAACGGTGGGGTGGTTGCTAGGAGACGTCTAGAAAGAGACTAAATTATTCCTTGTGGAAATATTTTTGGCTTTTAAGGTAGAAAGGGTTAATCCCTGCTGGGTAGAGATCTGATGAAACATTTTCAAGCATGACTCAGGTTGCTAAAATCAGACTTATCTGTGGTGTACTAGAATAAAGGACATCTATATGTAGTACTGTAGGTTTGGTTTGCTGATAATGCCAGATGGTCTGATGGAGGAGTTCAGGCTTTGGTTGGAGGTTGAAGTGACATAATAAAATTAAATTTAAAAAAAAATTAAAAAAAACACATTGACATTTGGCAGACAGTCTTACCCGGAGCAACTTACATTTTATTTCATTATACATTTAAGCAGTTGAGGGTTAAAGGCCTTGCTCAAGGGCCCAACAGTTGTAATTAGGTGGTGGTTGATTTTGAACCTTGGACCTTCTGATCAGTAGTTCAATGAACTATCTCTGTCCATAATAAGTGGCGAATGCAGTTTAAATCAGTGGACGTAACAAAAATTCAATGCCTCAATTTATATTTGTACCTTTACTGCTATTATCTGGCTTTATAGTGGGAGGGTCTAAATCAGAATTTTTTACTTTAGTTAAATAACTGTGTGACGTAGCTGGTGGCTTAGTGGTTCATCTCCAAGGTCTGGGTACGTATGATTCCTGCCTCGGGTCTGTGTGCATGGAGTTTGCATGTTCTCCCCGTGCTTGGTGGGATTAGTCTAACTGGTGTTTCCAAATGTGGGAGTGTGTTTACTGTATGTGTGTGTGCACTGCAAATGGATTGTCCCCCTGTCCTAGGGGTACTCCGCCTCGTACCCTAAGTTTACTGGGATAGACTCCAGGCTCCACGCGGCCCTGTAAACAGGATAAAGTGGTAGAGACGATTGACCAGTTCTTATTAATTTATTTTGTGGAACCAGTTTTAGCTGCATGTCTTGTGCCTGTTTTTAATTTTTTTTTATTTTAAAGAATTATTTAAGGTTCTTCTTTAAATTGAAAAAAACAAAAAACAACAACAACACAAAGTTGTATGGTATAGATTTTTTGTAAGTATCTATTTGACGTTTTCTATCTTTTTTTTTCAACGCGGATTTGTACTGTGATTTATGTGATCCAATAAAAATGATGCCAGGGAATAAACTATCTGTTATGATCTACTGTAGCATTAGTTATTTGCTGCCCATATTCTCTGTGTTCAAATGTTGAAAGGTGCAATAATTTATGTCAGTTTTTTTTTTTTTTGCGCTGGTATACAGGGCATCATTTACTTTCATACAGTTTCATAAATAAAGGATTTATAGACTTTTGACGCGAAAGGCCTGTAATTAATTGTTTTTCCTTCTGTTCATTCTATTTAATGGATTTTCATTGCCGGGGCACGTGAGGTCTGTGCGTTGGTCAAAGCTCGCTCTTTCAATGATATTTTCACGTTTCATGCATTGGAGGACCCGAAACCAGTCCTGGCTGTATGCCTGTCTGTCTGTCTTTATGGCTGTACCTCTGTCCAGCCATATTTTGTGACAGCATCACGCAAAACTGGCTGGACAAAAGTTTATGGAACTTTGGCAGTAGTTCAGTATTTGCCTGAAGTTAAACCTGCGGCATAAGCGAAATCAAAATTTTGAGTAGAAGCGGAGCTGTGAGCAGTTATGTGCCAGATTACATGAGAGCAGCGAGGTGGTCGTGACTATATGCGTCACTCAACAAAGTCAATCAACGTTCACTAGTGATGCGCGGGTCGGGTTGGGGCTGGTAAAAAAATTGTCACTTTATTTGCAGTGCGGGTCATTAAAAACAAAATTAAATAAAAAGTCCATGTATGTTGCGTGCAATTTCGCTGTCAGTCAAAACAAAAATAAAGAAATAAAAGTGAGGATGGAAGACGAGGTGCGGGAGAAATTGAGGTCGGGAATTTACATAATTTAATCGTCGCGGGTGCGGGGTGGGGCGGGTTGTAAAAATAGACACAGTGGTGCGGGGCGGGCTGGGGCGGGCCAAATAATTCCATAAAAGCGGGACCCGCGCATCACTAACGTTCACCAATATTTATCGTGTAAACACAGTATGCAGAAGACACTAGCAGAAGAAATTAACGTAATGCAACTACAATCCACCACAATCGTGTGAATTTTAATCCACTGGAGTCATTTTAAGACAAACTTAATCTTTATCTGATCTACTGATTAAATTTCTTATCTGTGATTCACTCTCAGATTTTATAAATATAAATGCATTATATATAAATAAACGGCGGCACGGTGGTGTAGGGGTTAGCACTGTCGCCTTGCACCTCCAGGGTCCGGGTTCGATTCCCGGCCAGGCTCGATTCCCATCTCTGTGTGCATGGAGTTTGCATGTCCTCCTCGTGCTTGGTGGGTTTCCTCCCACAGTCCAAAGATATGCAGGTTAGACTAATTGGCGTTCCCAAATTGCCTGTAGTGTGCCTTGTGATGGATTGGCACCCTGTCCAGGGTGTACCCTACCTCGTGCCCTAAGTCTCCTGGGATAGGCTCCAGGTCCCCGCGACCCTGAATACAGGATAAAGCCGGATAGAAGATGAGTGAGTGAGAGGAAGTATATATAAATATGTATGCTTTAAAATTCTGTATTCACATAAGATGATATACATCACTGGTTCTCAACTCCGGTCATGAAGGTTCACTGCCCAGCATACCTGATTTAAGTAATTACAGTAACAGCCTTTTGATAATTTAAGTGAGTGTGGTAGAGCAGGGAAAACACTAAAATATACAGGTCCGGAATCCTCCAGGCATAAGGTTAAGGACCACTGGCAAACAAGTATGTTATAATGTTCTGCCTTGTAATAGTAAACTGTTAAAATAAACCTACTTCTTCAGTAATTGTCCTCATTTTTGGTAAGTCCAGCTCTTGTTTTTAAAAACAATCTACAGAATTTAGAGCATTTTCCCAGAAAAAACCATGCATCACCATGGTCAGTAACCCTAAAACGTGGCGAGCTGTGGTTTTTCTCCATCGGTTTGAAGTTCATGGAATGGCATAACAGTCCTGCAGTGTGACTCATCGTATTGTAAAAGGTGAAGGGAATAAATTTTCGAGGATGGAGGAACCGTCTTGACCTTGAGTGCCCTGTCATTTGTGGTTTTAGCTAAAGAATGTTTGGGATGTTTCAGTGGCCGGTCACGGCGCTTATCCTCACATTGCCTCAGAAGACTGACCACAGTCTCGGCTGCTTCTGCGCCCGGTGATGTAATTTTTCTGTGGTGGCTTTACTTCTCATTTAGTGTGGGTGAGCGTACACCCTATGTTTAGCTGCTTCTGTTTTTTTTTTTTGTTTTTTTCCCCTAATTTGCTTGGTTAGTCTGGTTTAGTGATATGCATTGTTTTCTGTCTATTCGACTGCAAATTCCCATTCAGTCAGGGTGTGGTGTGCATGGAGTTTGCATGTTCTCCCAGATTAGGCTAATTGGCGTTCCCAAATTGCCCCATAGTGTGTGAATGCGCACTTTTTTTCTATGAAAACATAGAAATGTTGACTGGAGGTCCTACCACGGTCGTAAAAACAGGAATCAATACAGAGGTTCCTAAATGGATGGATGGAGTGTTTAAGTTAGATTGTTTCGTTTTTGTGTCCTCTTTAACCGTATCATTGTATACAGTGGGTGAATTGTCATTATATTTATCCAGTTAATTCACTCAGAGCTTTACCTTTCTTTAAAAACCCATTCGCATTCAACTGCTAACTAATAGCCATCGTTTTTGCTAACATTTGAAAGTTAGCTGATGGGAAGAAATATCAGTAGAGCACTGAAAAATGCACTGGTCTAAATCCTGACAGGAGCAAAGCAAAAAAATAAAAAAGCATTTTAAATGTTGATATATGTGTTGCTAAACATAACTAATCTCGCACCTCACTTAATTACACAACTTATGAACTTTTTAACGCTACAGTACACAGCATTTCTCCATTTCTCATTGGTAACTCATTGTGAGCTTTGCTTTTAGGACTTTTCTTAAAATTCCCTACATTCATCAGTCTGAGAAAAAGTATTTGCCCCCTTCCTGCTTTCTTGGCTCTTCAATGTGTTTCCTTTGTCAGTTCTATTTAACTGATTTCTTGATTCAATACGTCTGGCAGTGTTCAGACCTAAAATCTATTTTACTTTCCAGGCAGTTGATTTGGACACTTCAGTTTAGTTTGGACAGCTTTGGCAGGTTTAAAATCATCATTTAAGAACTGCATTTTGTATTTGCTCGGGTTATCTTTGTGTTTAATATTTTTTTTATTATTTTAATCTTGTAAGTGACAAATAGGCAAAAGAAATTATATTAGGGTGTTACAGTGTTGACCTTCTATCATCCTTGTATAAAAGTTATAAAAATCCTAATTCCAAAGTAGTCCTATGTAATCCCTATGTAGGCATAAAAACCATGATGGCCAAAAAAAGAGCCACTTTATTTCCTAACCTTTATCCAAGAAGCAACATTATAGTGTTAGGACACTTATTATTGTGTGCTTCTTAAAATTTCAACAATGGCGTGTTATACGCAAGTGCAACAGGTTTAAAACAAATAGAAGCAAACACCGACTAAAAGTCCACGAGCAGTAAGGCAGGCAGTGGTCTAAAGTGAATTAGTCTGAAATCCAAAAGGAAATCTGATGACAAAATACAAAAAACATTCAGCAATAGCAAGGGTCAGCACTCACAGGGAAGGGCAAGACTTCACAACGAATCATAGTTCATGAACTGCTTACATACTGTATGAGAAACGTTCAAGTCAAAACGGACCTTTTGATTATACAGAACATGGTTGAGTGTAAAAACACATTATTATTTATTTATGTAACCACCTGCTATAGTAATGCAGTGTTTCACTAGTGCTTGGATACCATTAAGATAGAGAGTTTTTTCAGAACCACGATCAGACTGCCTTCTACATGTGTTAAACACTGGCCTTCCAGGAACTCCTTTAATGGCCCTAACATGTGTAAATGTCTTGGAGTGGCGTCAGGACTGTACAGGGGATGTGGCAACTCCCAGCCAAGTGCTGGTGAATGATTGTGTGTACAGTTCCCACTTACAGATGCATCTCTTCCGCAAGTTGGCATCGATTTTCAAGTATAAGGTGTTGCACTCGCTGAATGTTCACAGGAAAGACCGCAGTGGGCTCAGAGTCACCTCGGCCCTGACATCATTCATAGATGTACAGGCTTCTTTATAACGTTTGCACCATTTAAGTGTATAACTGTGTCTCAACACCATACTGCGCTTGAAGTCTTCTGTAAATGTCAATCAGTTTTACACCTTCATTCACGAGAAATTTCATCACAAGCCCCAGTTTGACTTGAACGCCCTTCATACATTAAATTCAGACGTGACCAAGAAGTTAAAGGATGTGCAAGTATTTCATTGAATGTGACTTCTGCTGTTGAGGAGAAGAGATTTGATTCTTGAAAATTTGAGAACCTTGTTAAATTGTCAAGTGAATTTTTTATTAACTGTAGATTAACATTTAGAAGTTATATAGTATGCAAAAGACCGGTTGCAAGTTAAAGCATGGGAGTTTAGGGTAAATCTGGAGAATAGACTCCAGTTTCCAGATGTTGTCCACACTACCTTAAGACCTGATGCGGTCCTCTTCTCCATGGAGGGTGGGAGGAGGCGTTTGAAAGGAAGACTGAACGCTATAAGAACTTGGTGTGGAACAAAGGTTGGAAGACGTGGTTGTATCCAGTCGAGGTGGGATGTAGGGGCTTCCCAGCCCAATCAGTATGGAAGCTGATGTCAGACATTGGATTGAGGGGGACTGAGAGAAAGAAGGCAGTGCGAAGGCTGGGGGAGGCAGCAGAAAGAGCCTCCTGTTGGATCTGGAGCAGAAGAGGATCTGGAGGAGGAGTTGAGCTGGCAGCCAGGAGGGAGTGAGTAGTGGCTGGCCACCACTACTGACCCACCAACAGGAGAGTGTTATGGTTAAGGGTCGAAACACTTTGGGATCGTTGGTAACCATCTGATGACACAACCTCCTGGCTAAAGGCTCCAGTCATTGCAAGATGACTGAAGGAGAAGCATCCAAGGGTGTGCGCCATTACTGACTGCTACGTTTGGACCACACAGTATATAGCAAAGGGTGTGAAACTCATAAATAAAAGCCAGCATAACTAAAATATATGTGTTAAGTACTAAATCTTCCACTGTTCAGCATCCAATGGGATATAATTGTCTACAGTGTCATTATATTTATGCAGTTAATTCACTTAGAGCATCACCTTGCTTTAAAACCCCATTATTCAACTGCTAATGAGCTGACAGGCTGAACTGGAGAAGGAGATTTATTGAGATGTAGATTTATAAAGATTTATAATGTGTCTTTTTTTTTGACAGTGAGAATAATTTGGAGAACTAAAACACTTTGTATTGTATACAGACTAGGTTTAGGAACAACTGATCAGTTATAGCTGTATAAAGTGAGCTCCTGAAGATTAGGCAGTCTGAGTGGCTTCTTCTTCATCCACGATGGGATTTATGAGCCTGGGGAATTCTGCACTGCTTAAGTCAGCATAAAGGAAGTTTAGCACCAGCATTACGATGCTTCTTCCGACAGGTTCAGTAAGGTAGATTGATTTGAGGATGCTGTTGAGAGAGGACACAGTGGAGATAAAGTGCATTGAGATCAAGATGTCGAAAGTTGCTCGAGGCGAGGTTTATCTGAATTGCATTTTGAAACTGAGTTTCTAAGACTGAACTCAGACTCAACTGCACTCTTCTTTTACTCTTATATTATGCAGAATTCACAGTTTTGTTTCGGAACTGTCAAATTATTGGGCTGCAATCAAGCAAAGAATACATCCAAGGAGATTTAAAATGACTGGAACTGGATTAAGAACCCTTCAACACATTGTCAAAACCTGGAAGGATAGTGCTGAACCGCCAGCATGGTGGAAGAAATGTGGACTGGGAAAAAAAATCATGAATGAAAAAACACTTTGTGAAGTTGCATGGTAGAAAAATCAGCAGTCAAAACCAGAGCTACTGTATGTTTAATATGAAAATAAGAGCATTTCCAAACACATAAAATGTGATGAGAACTCATAGGATTGGGACTTAACAGCTTTGTGTCCATAAGAAAACCACTTGTTAGTGAGACTCAGAAAAAAGGCTTCAGTTTGCCATTATTTAATACCATGGATTTAATTAAATTAGATTTTTGCTTATTTATTTGACATAATATTATTCATGCATTAATCGAGCATCAACCAAAGCCTATACATATTGATAACATTTAAACAAACATAAATGAATACGGCTTGATTCACTCGAAAGAGGCCCCGGATATTCTGTAATAACTTTTGCTATGATGGATCTGAACCAAAAAATACGCTACATACCTTGGTGTATTCGTACTGTAATCGTTTGCATTACTTGCGATGCCAGAAGTGATGTCTGTTTTCTGCCAGACACATTTCGACGCGGTGCTCCATATTCTTGAACGCTCCGTAACCAGTGACAGTATCTGACTCTTTTTTTGTCCAAAGGGAGCTCTTGCTTTGAGCTCCTGAAACAACAGTGACACGATACACATGCAATTTTGGCCTTTTTTGCAGCTCTCTGAAATGTTAAATAAGACCTTCCAGTCTCCTGTGCGAGGCGTCTCAGAGATCTCATAGGTGACTGCTGCAGACGAGGTTGCACATCAATGATTGTGTCCTGCAACACTTTCGGACGGCCTCCGCCATGAGAAAGGGTCAATGATCACGTCTTTTCCATTTTCTGTACCATCGTCTCAATAACAATCTTTGATGGTACGTCAGGAACAACATATTTCTTCCTAAATTCCCTCTGACATGGTTTAATGAATCGGTGACCCAATGAGTTCGCACTATGAAGACGTGCTGTCCATTACTGCACACCACCATCCTGATGAGAAGTTGAGTGACTGAGAGGAGAGGTATGGCGTTAAATGGCGTGATGGCTGTCTGACGCCTACCTTATCGGTCCGACTCCGGCCAGTGTTCGAAGCTCCATATACTGAGGGGCACTTTGTACGTTGTTTTGTTCAGATTGCCTCATCATAGTGAGAGCTATTACAGAATATCCGAGGCCTCTTTCGAGTGAATCACCCTGTACTTGTGTCAACTTAATTTATCGTTACATATCGTTATTAATGCTCACATTTGTTTACCAATTGTTTAACAGATTTTTTTATTCCCTCATGTCTCCTGCAGGTGTAGACCCCTCATTGCAGACGGATCCGCGAATCCCGTTGTCCTCACAGGCGGCTCCTATCACATCCAAACAGAACAAACCCAGAGCAGCCAACTCACGGGACGAGCGTTTCAGATCCGGTATACGCAACACACACACACACACACATTTGTAATACCCGTTATCATTGTGAGCACCATTGCCTTAATATAGACCTAAAATTTAACAAAACCCTAACCTCAGTAAACAGAAGGTTTTTATTTTATTATTATTATTTCCCAGCTATATTGGTAGTGGACCAGCTACATGTCTTCACAATGTCAAACCTGCCAGACATTTCTTCAGCTTCATCTCTTTGTATCACATCATATGTTTTTCCACTAACCTTCGCTGCTTTCTCTGTTAAAATAATACCTCAAAGCCAAAACGCTGACAAGGCTAATAGTAAACGAAAGGAATGAAAAGAACAGACACTGGCGCTTGTTAGCACTCCATAAACGAGCCCATGCTAACGGCAGACTTTCAGTCTTCATGCGTATTATTAAATGCCAAGCTGTCTACCAGAGTGAGCGTTCTCGCGCCGCTAATGATGCCAAACCCACGAGAATGACGGTTAATACGGCTTCACATCACAGACAGTATGGCGTGGAGTGTGTGTGTTTTTCTGTGTGTATGGGACGTTAAACGCTGTGTACTGAAGTCATTACGGGTCGGAGATGAAAAGTGGTCACGTAAAATATGGAAATTATGCAGAAGTATGCGACGTAGATACTTACAAATGACTGGTGTCTGCTTTGCTTTGTGTGTGTGTGTGTGTGTGTGTGTGTGTGTTTGCAGACCTGCACACAGAAGCAGTGCAAGCAGCTTTAGCAAAATACAAAGAGAGAAAAATGCCCATGCCATCCAAGCGACGGTCGGTTCTCGTCCAGTCCTCTGTGGAAGCCTGCACACCGCCTGGTAAGTCAAATATTCATTTATTTATTAGCTCACGCGTTGTCAGGAAAGATTTTATTGTAGTCTGGGGTGTGTATCTCAGAGGTGCTGGACATGAGTCAGCAATGCGTCCTACTGTAGATTGGATCAGTACATCAGTGGGTACTACACACACACACACACACACACACACATTCATTCACACCTACAGTAGGGGTAATTTAACAAAGGTCTTTCACAAAAAGACGTGGTTTTGGAGATACAAAGCAGAGAACCTAGAGGGAGTATAGAGAGAACATGCGAATCTCCAAATAATAAAAGATAAACCAGAAAATGTGGATAATACGTAGTATAACTAAAATCCTTTTGGTAAGAAAAAAAGTAGAGCTGGCAGAAAAAAAATAACCAACAAAAAGCAAAATTCAGTCACGGTAACGTCTAACATCTGGTTTTCCCAGACCTCTAATTAATCATAATAATAATCATAATAATAATAAATTTTATTTATAATGCACTTTATATTTGAAGCAAATCTCCCCTTTAATTGTAATGTATGTGTATACTGTATAATTGTCACACATGAATAAAGATATTTCTGTGTGTGTAATCATGCAATAGGTGATAAGTGCTGTTGTGCTGGATATCAGCATGATATATGACAGCATGTGATATTGCATTTAAACAACAGTTCTACAAATGGCATCTATTATTAACCGATTACAATTTGTTTGTTTATGTAACCAGTTATTTCACTCTGCTAACACTTCTATGGGACTAATTAACCGCGACCTTTCAGAGCTGGCGACTGACAGTTAGCGGAATTAACAGGGTTAAAAAAAGTATTTTTTCATTTTTACCCGGCGCTTTGTAGCCAAAAGGTGAGGAGAATAAACCATGGAGGTGATGGACAGTCATGTCAGCTTTTCTTTTATATTCCCATTCTTTCTACTTTTTTATTCCGGGGTTGAATCCGAAATAAGGTTAAATACTGTAGAAAGACCGAGTACAGTAGTGTCCTTGATCAGGGGAGAGAGAGGGATTTGAGATTCAGCCTTGCGTTAGAATCTAGATAGCTTTGTAGCTTGCGTTAGCCGTAAATACAACAATGGTTCAGAGGCAATTCGGAATTACTCTAAGGAGACAAACTGATGTTTAAGATGTTTAAGACATAACGTTATCAGATGTGTGTTCGTGCTGAAAGTGCTTCTGTGATTGGTTTTGAATGATGGTTTTGTCAGGCAGCTGCTCTTTCCTCTTTCCAGTACTATAGACCACACCGATCTACCTCCACCCATGCTGGCAACTGAGACTAGTGTAGGTAACGATTGTTAGAACACCTTTTGACGCAGAGTGATACGTGCCAGTGCTGTTATGCTCTATATCAGCACTGATGGAATGCCTCTCATCCAATCAGATTACTCGGTCAGAACTAACGGTTGTATAATGTGTATTATATACTCGATTAAAATGTTGTTGTTTAATTAGGCCGTTTTCTTTCCGCAAAAATTAACATTGTTGTTATTGTTTTGTTGCTCTATTTATTCTCCTTAATGCCTTAGCAAGAGTTTTTAATTACAAATCATGCCAAGAAAGCCATTTGAATTTTAATTTGTGCGAGCCAGAGAACGAGAGAAAGAGAGAGAGATTTTGTTTTTGTAACTACAGTAGCATCGCATATTTCAGTCTGCGCCTGATTGCACTCAGAGGAGAGCCCTAAGGTCATAATCTGTATTCATAACCGAACACACACCCACAAGGTGCTCAAAAGTAAAGTTTAACATCCTCCTCACCTACAGTAATGAGAGGCTTTTCTAATGTAAACTCCTAGAATACCTGCAGCAATGTACAGGAATCAGACTTTCTCAGGCTTCTGTAGTGCTTTTTGGGGGAAAAATGTGTCCTGGATGCCCTTCATGGATACGGATCAGATATCTAATTATCCTTGAACTGTGCAAAGTTTTCTGATCTCTTTTTGGATCTGCATTCCCAAGCTTCAGTAACAGCCCACACGTGTTATGCAACTCTGCCTATAGAAATGATCACATTCCCGTTCTGACTTCTGTATCTGTATCCGGAGCTGAACGTTATGTTAATGCCAGTCTTCTTAATTCAACAGATGCAAAATTATTCTCATTGTTGATCATTTTAGCCATTTAAAAGGTTCAGGATCATGCCACTGGATGTGTTACATTTACATGTGTGTACGTGGCGGAGGATTTTATTCTGAGCAAATTAGTCAGAGCACAGAGCTGAGCACAGAGCAGCAGGAATTTATGCAGGTTTATGCAGGAGCGGCTTTGGTGTCCGAGATTAAGCCCAGGTATTAACGATACTAAGGCATTACATTTGGTATTAGTGGATAAAATGTCTAGATTCATATCCGCACAGCTTATTATCATCCGCACAGCGTTTTATGTAGGAGCTGCAGATAAGTCTAAGGAAACGTTTCAAGTAAAAACAAGCATTAAAGCATTTTTTTATACACTCCGTCTTGAACATACTGTACGCTCTATATATATATTGGAGATGTGACTCAGATGTACTGTAGGCTGTCGATATGATTTTCGGGCAACGCGAATTTGGATTCAACTCACTAACCGTCAATACCACTTTATCCTGTAATAAGCTTATTCCAGGAGACTTGGGGAACAAGACGGGGTACACCCTGTAGTGGGTGCCAATCTGTCAAAGGGGAAGACACATACAGTATACACACTAACACGCTCACTCACACACTACAGCCAATTTGGGACACCAATTAACTTAATCTGCAGGTCTTTGTCTCAAGCCGCTATATTTCTTACAGGTTTGGCATTTAATCGAAACTAACGTTCAGATCCTCTGAATCACCGTAATCTTGCCGTTTCTTACCGCGCTGTGGGTGTTCATGTAGGTGCAAAGCGACAGTGTTAACCACTACACCATCGTACCGCCTTGATCATGTACTGTCCTCTTTAAAACAGATTAACGCATGTGTAGTCACATGACTCCGCCCAGTGACATGTCGGAAGCAGCATGAAGGAGAAAAAAAAAAATCTCTGCTTTAATAGTTGAGCATATTTTCTGTACAGACATTGTCAGTGAACTATGAGGGCAAAAAACTAACAAATAATCATAAATAAATCCTAATCAAGGTTAAAATTTTCATTTAATTATGATATTTATTTAAGGCCATATCGCCCAGCACTATTTTGTAGTATTAAAAACTCATCATATGCTCCGCACCCCATTCCAGTAGGTGGTGCTATTGCAGTAACCACTCATGAACTCCAAAGGTAAAAAAACTATACTCTTGCAAAATGCGAGTATTTGTGCAAGCATTTTGATCTAAAGCCGTGGAATGATTTTTTTCCCCTTTGGTATCAGTTTTAGGTCTTTAATGTAAGTTTAACTCTTGTTCACAGATCGTCATCTATACATGCGAATGTCATGCACACCCGAACCCGGATCCTGGATGTGCAAGGTGACAGTGCTAATCACTACGCCACTGTGCCGCCAGTTAGTTCTAAATAATTTAAAGTGTGAATCGAAAATCTGTTCCGAATCGGAAATTGACTCAACAATTATTGATTAAATTGCATAATCAACTAACAAGTCAATTATATATAATAACTACCGAACATTACATCTTTTGAAAAAGTGTCATCAGGATTTTAGAGTAAAACTAATCCCAGAATTAAGTGCATGTAAAATACCGTTTACATTAAAATAAAAACACAAGTGATCGTTATTTAGTCAGGGTGAGCTTCTCTAAAATGAAACTGAGAAAGAAAATGTGTATAGAAAGATAAAAGCAAATTTCATGGGGAAAAAATAGACATGGTATTTATAGAATAAATGTGATATAATGTGATAATATAGTAGTTATGTTAGAGTGCTATATATAATATTTGTGATTTTGTCATTAGATTGTAATATACGGTGGCCTGGGGACCTTCATCATGCTCCAGTCTTTATTTAATGAACTGAAGAGCAGCATTAGGCAGATCTGTTTTTCTCTTGGGATTTGGGATAATGGCACCCAATGAGAGGATAACCAGATTAATGGTTCAAAGGTTAAAGTTGACTCATTCAGAGACCCCATTGGCAATCGGTTCATGGCCAACCCAATAAATTGTCCTTTGAAAAGTGATACACACGCATGGTTTAAACAGGCTGGTTATTCCGCACATGTTCTGTGTGTGTGCATGTGTGTGTGTGTGTATGAATCAGGTCTGCTCATTGACTGTAATTCTCAGATCTCGTGGAGTAAACGGTGTGCTGTAAACTGCTTTAAAGTATTTAAAGGCAACTGGTTTCTACAGTCCCTTATTTGGGACAAACTTGATATGACCTCATTCATGTGTTGATATTTTGGGAAAGTTCTCTGATGTTAAACAAGCCAAAGCTTCATTATAATATATTGTAGAAATTAGAGAATTCTTTCTTTGAATATGCATTTTTTTGGCCAGTATGGTCTCTCTAAATATGGTCTTTATCTCATCTCTCATCTCAAATTTGCAAAACTATTGTTTGTGTTGAATTTCCTTTGTCAAGTGCATAGATTCTTGCAAGTAATGTCTTTTTTTTTTTTTTTTTTTTAGAAAAAAGCTAATCTTCCGTACAATGCAGAACTGAAGCCAACTAGTTAACATTTGACCTTGAAAACAATTTCATGGTTTTAAGTCTGACTGAGTCAGCTCGGACTCAATTTTGATTTGGCCTGGACATTGGACACATTCATAATCCATTGCACAATGTCACTCACTCTCTCACCCACTCACACATCGTCTATAACACTTTATCCTCCTGGAGTCTATCCCAGGAGACTTAGAGCACAAGGCGGGACAATCCTGGACAGGGTTCCAGCACCAATACACACTCACATGCTCATTCACACACTACAGGCAATTTGGGAACACAAACCAACTTAATCAGCTTAATCAGCATGTCTTTGGACTGTGGAAGGGAATCCAAAAAGCACAGGGAGAACATGCAAACTCCATGTACACAGACCCAAGGTGTGAATCGAACCTAGACCCTGGAGGGTGAAGGCAACAGTGCCACTAACCACTAACCCCCCATGCTGCCTACACGTTGTTATTCTCACTCACTCACTCATCTTCTATACCGCTTTATCCTGTTTTCAGGGTCGCGGGGACCTGGAGCCTATCCCAGGAGACCTAGGGCACACACTCATTCACACACGATGGGCAATTTGGGATCGTCAATTAGCAGGAATCGAACCCGGACCCTGGAGGTGCAAGGCGACAGAACTAACCACTACACCCCCGTGCCGCCCTGGCACAAACCACATTTGTGAAAAAAGAAATATTAACAACTCCCACTCTAAAACACTGAAATAACACATTTACTGTAAATTAAGTTATACCTGTGTACATGTAGGAAACCTTAGCTGTCTAACATAGCAGTTACTTTTATAAACGATGCAAAAAGTGATTTTGTAGCTAATGAAAATATCTTGAATCCAGTCAGATTAATCTAAAGTTTATTAATTTAAGATTACAGTAAACCAATCATAAGATTAAACCTATTTTAAGACAAAATTTACAAATCCTTACACTAATTTTTTAAATGCTAATTTCTTGTAATGATAGATAATTTTGCTAGATTTTTTAAAACAAGCAAAAGGACAATTAGATGACAATAAAATCTGAAATCTGCACTTATTTTAATTGTTTAATTGTTTAGAAATAATAATAATATTAATAATCTTATTTTAATCTAATTATAATTATAGCGTGGTAAACTTATATTAAGAAATTGTAGATACATTCGACAATTCATGATATTGTCACTTTTTATACTTTAAAGAAGGTATAAAAAGTGGCCTGGTAGCCTTCATCATTTTAGGTGCTTTCTTTATAGCATATATGGCCACCTATAGGTATATATATATATGTATAGGTAACCTATAGTAAGTACAGGTTATTATAGTATAGGTATAGTATTAAGTTATTTTTATAAAAATAAACATAAATCGAGGGTATGCATAGTGTATAAATCCAAGAAAACAGACAGATATTATTTGCTGAAGATAAATATACAAATAAAACCCAACAAAAAATATATTAGCAACATGTGATGTATTTAATAATGCAGCATTTTTTATTGCATTATTGCACTGTGTCATTATCTGCTGTGGCCTCCTGGCTCTTCTGTTGGACTGTAACTTAGCTTGAAGCATACCTTCAACTCTCTCTACCTGCTGTAATCACACAATACACATCTCCAGCTGTGTACTGATCGATATGAGGTTATAATTTGCAGAATGCATGCCGCACTGATCTCTGTGCATGTGTGCGTTATTAATAGTACCATTAGTGTTAAGCAAATTGTGTCTGATCAGCAGGCTCATCGAGGATCCATTTCTTTCCTTCTCTGTCATTGACTCTAATTGTTTCTCTCTGTTCCTAATATCCAGCTTAATTTAATTCAGTTCAGTTCATGTTATACTGAGGCTGAATGTTTTTGTTCATAAGCACAGTAGCACAGCGGTCAGCACTGTGTCCTCGCTAGTGATGCGCGGGTCGGGTATTTTTCCAACCCGCGGGTCCCGCTTTTATTAAATTATTTGGCCCGCCCCAGCC
>JAQQZT010000036.1:26937885-26952745 GCA_030068275.1 Clarias platycephalus | reverse complement strand
GTGATGACGTGACGCTCGGTGTCAAAACAAGAAGCGCATGCGTTATACATGATACTCGGTGCTCGTAAACCAAGACAGCGCTTTTCAAGTCAAAATTTATTTAAAAATCTTTGCTCGTCTTGCGGAACACTCGTAAACCACGTTACTCGTAATCCGAGGTTCCACTGTATGTATATTCAATATTCATTCAAGATTAGTTAACCCTTTGTAACTCATTACTCTTATTGCACTTTTTAAACTAATGCTTTCAAAAGAAGAACAAAACCATAATATTGGCATTGTTACGGAAACATCTAACATCATTAAAGTTCATCTCAGGTCCTTAAAAAGCAAGTACTGAATCGAGCACAAAAAAAAAAACATCCCTGATGTTTGAGGGTACATAAGTGAATTAAGGTCCGATGTTTAAATGCTGAATTATATTAAACTATACGAGTTGGTTTCCAAAAGTTTCAACCCTAGTTTTCTAACACGTCGAACGATGGCAGCATAAGGCTGCACACACAGTCACAGGGAGCACTGACCTTCATAAGTCAGTGTGCCAAAAGACATCGTCCTAAGTACTTTGGGAGTTGTGCAACTGGTGCTATTCTGACCATGTGCGTTACCATGTCTGCTATTTTATCATGGACAGCTAGTTCGAACAAAGAGCAAACATGAAATTCTGCATGAAATTGGCCAGATCTTGCACAGAGACATTTGAAATGATGCGGAGAGATGCTGCAGTGAGTCGTTCGAGGTGTTTTGAGTGGCATACACACTTCAAGAGTGGAAGGACGACGAGAGATCAGGAAGACCTTCAGTGAGCTCAACCCACAAAAATGCTGATAACTTGTGCATGATGAACGTCAGAGAATAATCCACAAGTTCGTCCCCAGGCTGCTGATCCAGAAGCAGAAAGAACATTGCGTTGAAGTCTGCCCTGTATGACCTATGTACCCTGGATGACCTATCCTTCTTGTTGAGGATCTTTACTGGTGCCGAAACTTGGGTGTATTGGTACGACAACAGTCTTCACAGTGGAAGAGCCCATCTAAGGGAGGACGTATGGCGAATGCGACTCAATCTGTGGTGTGCAAATCTTGAAACTTTTTGATACCACCCAATGTATGAAATACCAAACAATTAAGAATGTAGTATGAACAATTTATGCACCAAGTTGACCCATTAACTATTAAAAAAAAAAAACGTGGCCACCGAGTGGCGCAGTGGTAAAGTGCTCGCCCTATCATCTGGTAATCGCGAGTTCGATTCCCGAGTTGCTGTGTTACGCCGCCCCCAACGGTGCGTGACCGAGCAGTTCGAAAAGATGCGGTCGGCTGGCATCCCGTGGTTTGGAGGAAACATGTGATAGTCTTCGGCCCTCCCGACTGAGTGGTAGTAGTAGCCTTAATGTGGGAGCCCCCTAGTGACGGGGAGGAATTGGACACGACTAAATTAGGGAGAAAATCGAGAATCATTGGGCGATTCTATGCCTCTGTTTTTATCGTACCTCAGCCCTGGAGTTGCGAGGCCACAGTGCTAAACGCTACACCACCGTGCTGCCTACTTTTATGTCCTCGTGTGCATATAATAATGGTAAATAGAGTGAAAACAGACTTGAGACATTTACCGAAAAGACATTTTGAATTTTCATTTAGGGGAATCACTTTTTTGATAAAAGTGGTGAAAAGGGTTTCTTTGTAGGCTGAGTGAGTGAGTGGAGGAGGGTGCGGTTTAGACTGCTTGGTGCTAGGCCATGTTTATTTTGTATTGTTTGAAAGAAGACACTCTGTTCAATGTTGTAATGGATGAGGCGGTTGACATAAGGGATGTTGTGCAAAATTGAGCATGAATCTGCAGATTAGAAACAGATAGTTTTTGCTCTACTGTAAACCCCAATTTATTTTCAAAGGAGTGAATTCGGTGCTGGTTTACAAGAGGTTAATGACTTAAAATGTCCAAGCCGTTTAGTGTGATGAGTCTCAGACTGGTCAACGGGAGGAAAGGGGGGGTTGGCACGGGTCCCAAACAAATCGTCATAACTCCAAAACACTTCTTACCAAGGTCAAGAGATCTTGATATAATTTTTGTGGGAGTGCGTGCAAAATTGAGGGAGACACAGTACGGCCATCTGGTCTAATGTGATTATTTATTTATTTATTTATTTATTTATTTATTTTTGGTTGGCTTCCTTACCAAGTAAAAAAGTCCAGGCGTGTTAAATATCCAGCAGTGTATTCCTTCAGAAGCATTTTCTCCATAACGCTGTTTACAGCTGCCTCAAATTACACTATGGATTCTTCCGTCTCCAAAAAGTATAACGAGATTAACGAGATTAACGAGACTGATTATGATTGATGCTTCAGGTTTTCATTGTTATATGAATACTAATTAATGTTAATAGTTTTGTGACATAACATGTTGTAAAACCAGTTAATAAGTTGTTTACTATGTGGTCTATTTTCGTATACCGGCATCACTCCTACTGTTCACGTGAGTTTAAAACTTTACTTTGTACTGAATATTTAAGCCATGCCATGCTTTACCCTACTGTATATTGCTCCAATGTGCAACAAAGTACGGAAGATGAGAAGCTTGTGAAAAGTTAATGGACAGAACCAGCCTGGGTGCCTACACACTTGCACATTTTAACACACAGTAAGCAATAACACACTTCCAGTAGACATTAACACACTATTGGGGACGTCTTCCTAACCTCCATAAAAAATGCCGAGTAGTTGAAGGAGGTGTGGTAGAAGGTTATAAATCTAAAACATAGCTCACATGTATGACAGCTGTGGATCAACTGCATGAAATGCATGATGTATTTTTTTTTTTTTTGGATTAGTGATGTATTTTGAAAGTTTTCTAGTGGTTTGTTCTTAAACAATAACCCATCAAAGGTTTTTTTTTACATTTACATTTGAGCATTTGGCAGACGCCCTTATCCAGAGCGACTTACATTATATCTCATTTTTACATCCGAGCAATTGAGGGTTAAGGATCTTGCTCAAGGGCTGCGTGGTGCTGGAGTTTGACCCTGGGACCTTCTGATCAATAGTCCAATGCCTTAACCCCTGCCCTTTTAGATAGATACAGTAGTTACTGTAGATACATTATAAATTGGTTCATAACTACGCTAAATTAAAAAGGTTATATCCTTTTATACATAAATAGACTTCATAAATAGACCGTAGCTGGTTAAAATGTAATAAAATTCCGTTCCTCATATTGCCTACAGTAGGTTGTGCCGAATAAAAGGTTTTGTCACACTATTCTGCACAATCCTAAGCCCTGTGTATGATTATTAAAAAACAGCAAAACAAAAAATGGCTAAAATGCTTTGAGTTTTAAGGTTAATGGTTACAAGGGGCACACACATTCTACAGGTGTAATGAAGTGTCAGTATCAAGTTACTGTAGTTCATTAAAAAAGAGCCAGTGTGTTATTCTGCTGTATCTAGCAGATGGTGCCGGGTGAATCACGGCCGCACTGCAGATCTGACTAGCACTCATACACGGAGCCTGTTAAAAAATGAAAATAAATAAATAAATAAAAAATGCATATTTCTTTCCTGTTTAAAGCCTGTGGTGATCTCTCGCCCCATATGGGCCGTCAGCGAATCCAGTACAGTGCTTAGATCACTGATGTTTTACATTAACATGTGCATAAATCGGAATTCCCAGGACTAATTTAGGTTAGCAGTCTTTTCTCAGATCTCATCTCCTTGTGTGTGTACTGATGATATCTCTCGCATTCCTCACAGACACCTCCTCAGCGTCAGAGGATGAGGGACGGATGGCGTCATCATCACCGTTCCAGGCACCAAACCCCAATGTGGAGCACTGGTTCAACCGCGTCATCCATCATCAATGCTCATCCACTTCCTCCTCCGCCTCCTCCACTTCATCGTACCCGGGTGGGCGGAGCCAACACAGCAGTAACTCCGCCTCAAACTCTGCCACAGCTGCTACGGTTCTGGCTGATGTCATGGCTAACACGCAACTCGGTCAGTACTTCAGCTGCTTTCTACTGTTTCTCCCAGAAGCCACAAACATTCCAAGTTGTACCTTACTTTACTTTAATAACTTAAATATCATATCAATTACACCCTAAATGCCTTCTAGTGTCCCCTTGCACAATACTCGTACCACCCTGCATACTGTACCATCCATTCCACACTACATTTTAAATCTCCAAATGTGTGTTCCAAATCTTAGAATTCAGCAAAAATATTACATACAAGGGTGAGTCAAAAATTGTCCGCATTCTACTGGCTGTAGAATTTATTTAAATTAACTTAGACAACTGTATAATTTTTGGACATAAGTACTTTGCTTTTCAATACCGTTCATCCATCTGTCAAAAAGCTTTCAAATTCCCTCATTAAAAATGTTTAGGCTGAGCTGCGAGCCAAGAATGCACCACTGTCTTCACTTCTTCAGCAGAAGTGAACCGTCTTCGTAGGGCTGCTTTCAGAGGACCAAACAGGTGGAAGTCAGATGGAGTGATCCCAGAAAACATCAATTTTCCAGCTGATGGTTGACTTTCGAAGTTTTTCTTGGTCGGCGATTGAGGATGTTTCCGTTCCAATACTCCGCTGTTTACTCTCAGGCTCGTAGTGATGAAACCATTAATCCATAATAATCAGGGGTTAGAGTGGGATGGAACAGCACCTTAAATCAATCAATCAATCTGATTGGCAGTTCATACCAAAGATTCTAGTATGCTATGCTTTATGATCTCTGTTCATACTAATGAAATCAGAAAGTAATATGTAATGTTATCAAAAGTGAAAAGAATAAAAAAGAGCATCGCGTGCACTTTTGTGTCAGAACTCCATATGAGCATTTGCTTGTCTCGTCAGAAAAAAAAACAGCCCGAGTGAGTCATTTTTTCTACTACTCAACTCAACTCAACTCTCAACTCAACTTTATATGTATAGCACTTTAACAACAAGAATGCCCCAAAGTGCTTCACATAAATAATAAAATAATATAAAAAGATAATTAAAATAACATCACACACATATCTAATCAAACAGAATATATAAAATCAACATCTCATGTTGGTTTAAACGCCTGAGAAAGCATGTGAGTTTTAAGATGGGACTTAAACACCCTCAGTGATGTGGCCTCACGAATAGTCAAGGGTAGGTCATTTCACAATTAGGGTGCCGCTACAGAGAACGCCCGATCACCCCTAAGCTTGCATTTGGTTTTAGGAACAGTCAGCAAAAGTTTATCTGATGATCTGAGAGACCGGGGTGGGGCATTGGGCTGAAGCAGATCCGAGAGGTAGTGCGGGGCAAGGCCATGTAAACATTTAAACATGACCGAAATAATTTTACAATTAATTCGGTACTGTACCGGGAGCCAATGAAGGGAAGCCAGAACTGGAGAGATATGTTCTCTTTTACGGATAGACGTTAAGAGTCAAGCAGCAGAATTTTGGATCAGCTGTAGTCGATGTAATGCTGCTTGGGAAACCCCGAAATACAAAGCATTACAGTAATCGATGATAAAGGCGTGGATGACTATTTCAAAATGCTTACAGGACAAAACAGGCTTAAGTTTTGCCAGTTGTCTTAGTTGAAAGAAACTGGGCCGAACCACAGCACTGATCTGTTTATCAAATTTAAGGCCATGGACAAAAATAACACAGAAATTGTTACTACACATTGTTAGAGTTCCCCTACCTGTCAAATCCCACTTTACCCCCTACTAATAACCCAACCCTAAATACCCCCTAATACCCCAATAACCCTAATAATACCTTCAACTTTTATCCCCTACGCTACACCAATAAGAGCTCCCTTCAATCATGTACAGTACAGTATACCTCCTATACTGTATATACACGGTCACTTTCTTTTACTTCTACACTCAGTATTTCATCAAAGCAGCAACTCTAATACAGTACCATCCACAATCCGTCCAGAACCTCCTCGTCACTGACAGTCTGCATATCTTCACACACATAGCCTCATTCATTTCATGTGTGATTTGGGGACCTTTTAGTTTACCAGACAATCTTGGCAATAACTCTGAAAGGTGAATCATGTTTCTGGCGTGTGTGTCTGCTTTGTACCTCAGTGCTCTGAGATGACTTATCCGGTAAGCTGTGGAACGTATCACCTCCAATACACTCACTGCCGAGAGAGAGCTCTTTTCCTCCTCCATGTTTTTTTTTTTCTTAAATAAGGCCTCATTTTGACATCTTCCTGACAGTTCTCTGAAAAGTTCCAGCTGCTTCTGACAAGCCGTGTCCTCCTTTTTCCTGTCTGTATACGAAGGCTATCAATTGTCGAACATTTGTACTCAGGATTGCCTTCAGCTTCAGCCACCTAAAGTCTCTATTTATAGAGAGATGTTATAAGCCGTGTTCCAAACTACAGTATATACTTATGTAATGATATTCTAGACCATTTTCAGTATGTCTAGTGAAAAATATTGCAAAGTGCTGTACAATAAAAACCACGAGTGATACACTATATTATACAGACTATATTTTATGGACCACGATAAAGAATGCTCACGTGGTTTCTTTTTTTATTTTTAAATGTAATATACAGTATATAGCTGTTTAGAGGGTTGAAATTATTGTAAACTCTTGTAAAGACATTATGTTAGGCAAAGATGTCATTGAAAATATTGAAATGTACTACTTCTGTGTATAAAATGTAGTATAAGTACAGTATGAGACCAGTTGATATTTATTATGGTCCCAGTTTGATGTTAAAGCTACATTAGTTCTGTAAGGAAGACAGTCTTGAAGAAAATTACCTTATCAATTCTTTCAAGTATCTTGTTGAATATTTCCCTTTTTTTTTTTTTTTTTTTTTGGATGCTTTGAAAGAGACTTACACTGGTACTTTATTATATACAATGTAACTGTACTGTGCATGCATTTCCGTTTAAAATCATTAAAACCATGGCGGTGTTGGTTTAAACAGTAAAGGATCTAGGTTACTGTGGTTACCTGTAAGGAAGTTATTAGTAAGAAAGAAGCCACTGCTCCAAAACCGTCATAAAAAAAGTCTGTCAACTACGGATTGCAGATGAACATGGGAAAAAGGATATTACTTTTTGGAGAAATCCGCTCATGTCTGATGAAATATAAATTGAATGATGTGGCCATAATGACCATTGTTGTCTGGAGGAAAAAGTTACAGGCCTGCAATTCAAAAACCACCGACCCAACCGTGAATCACTGGAGCGGCTGCAACTTGTTCTGGGGTACTTAGCTCCAGGAAGAACTGGTGCACTTGACAAAATACAGTAGATGGCATCGTGAGGAAGGAGGATTGTGTTGATATATTAAAGCAACATCTCAAGACTTAAGAAAGGAAATTAAAGCTTGGTCATAAATGGGTCGTTCAAATGGACAATGACACTAAAAATACTTCTAAAGTTGTGGCAAATGGCTTAAGGGCAACAAAGTCGAGGTGTTGGAGTGGTGGCCCTGACCTCAATCCAATCCAATTGAACATTTCTGAGCAGGACTGAAAAAGCAGGTGCGCGCAAAACAAATTCTGTCAGGAGGAATGAGCAAAAATCCATTAACGTATTGTAAGAAGCTTGTGGAAGGCCACCTGAAAAGTTTGACCCACGATTGAAAAGCAATGCTACCAAATACCAAACTAGACATCTGACCCACTGGAAATGTGATGAAGAAATTGAAGCTGAAATAATCTTCCTCTTTACTAGTATTATGATATTTCACATATTTAAAGTAAAGTACTGATCCTAACTGACCTAAGACAGGAAATGGATATTCGAATTAAATGTCAGGAATTTAATTCTAGTATGAACATTTTTGTAGATGTTCTGTATTTGGCTAAGGTTTATGTAAATTATGACTTCACAGTGCTATAACAGCACAGTATAATGAATATATTCTAATGTATGGTGCATTTCATTTTTTCCTACTCATTTACACTAAACTAATGTTGTGATTTTATTCCTCTATGACCTTTCACCTCATACAGACAACCACTGTGCTCCTCCAGATGTTACAGGGCTGTCTGAGCGCTCACAGGTAGCCTCGGTGCGAGGTCTTCCCCACGGATACACACACACACACTCCAGCAGCGCTATGGACACGGCTGACGGTGAGTCCCTGCATCGCCACAGCAACAGCGTTCACCTCCCTCTGACACACACACGCATCGCAGCCAATCGACTCGCGGTGAAGAAGCTCCTTACACTCTATCAGGAACAGGGTCTTACTTCATGCTATGTACATTCACACACACCGTATTGCTCATCAGGTACATGAGTATGTGGTATACTGTATAGGGTTACTGTTAGGGTTATGTCTTGCCCTATTCGTGCCACTTTTAATTAAAGCATTCCCATGCATAGTACCCTTTTAATAAACCCGAAATGAGTAATTAAATGTTCCATTTAATTACTTTACTGTAGTGTAATTATAGAATAACCGTACTACGAGCATTGATTAATTTTTGTTGGCTCTTTGTCAGAGCTGCTTTCATATAAGCGCTGAAGAGAAACCTGGCAGCTGATGAGAAACAAATCTCTTCCTTGTCCTTGGTGTGCTCTTTTTTTTTTTTTTCTTTTGCATTTTATTTAAAATTAACGCTGTGTTAATCTGGAGGGGGGCGGGTAGGGGGGGGGTTTGGGGGTGTCGTGGGGGGGCATAAAGTTATGCGGCTGTGGTCACACTTCAGCTGTGTTTGTTTTCACCCTGCGCTATAAATATATGCATAGACTTCACAGTACTTATATACACCACACACACACACACACACACACACACACACAAACATCCACATCTGTGGCTTCATCCCGTCACTGCAGTCTTAAATGATTCATCGTTTTTATTTGTTTCATTTTTTTCTGTCTTTGATTCGTGTCTTTGTGACCGAAGCATTGTCCAACCATCAGCTTATTTCTAATATTTATTCTATAATAAATATTACATAACATTATTATTGTACAATATTTTTCATCTTGTATATTTCATAAATAATTTGCTTATAGTGTTTTTAAGCGCATAAAGCAAGGTACTGTAATACTGAATACAGCTGAATACTGAAAAATGACAAACATGAAGAAGAAGAAAAAAAAAAAAAACGCTGCTTTATCATTAACATACTATACAGCCAAAAGTAATCGGACATTATTTATATTAGGAAGTGATTTCAAATCAACTCTTTCATTGCCAGGCATGGATTATTTCTTCACATTTCGCTAAGAAGTAACAGGCTAAAGGTCTAGAATTCAGAAGTTACATTTGCATTTGAAATTTCTTGCTGTAAACTTTGAATATGAAGCCCAAAGAATGAGCTCAGGAACCCTAGACAGCTCAGACGACAACATAAAACAACTGTGGTCGATTATAGAAGAATTATTTCACTGGTTCTGGTAGCTCAGTGGGTTCGGGTATTGAACAACTGATCGGAAAGTCACAGGTTCAAACTCCAGCACCCTGAAGTTGTCACTTGAGCACGGCCCTTAATCCTCAATTCCTCAGGTATATAATGAGATAAATGTAAGTCGCTCTGGATAAGGGCGCCGCCAAATGCCGTAAATGTAAAACGGTTAAAAAACAGTTTGCCAGATCAGGAAACCTTTTAGAAGGTTCTGTAAGTGTATGTGTGTCAAAGTCAACAATCAAGAGGAGCCTTCACCAGTGTAAATACAGAGGTTTTACTACACCATGTACCATCTGAAATTATGGAGCAACATCCTATCGATTGGATCAGAGTGATGGGAAGGGAAGAGTAGGGAGAGGAGAAGGAGTTGCCCATGATCTCATTCCATCTCTTGGCAATGTGTATGACTGCCAACGGAACTGGATTCCTTTTACTTACTGATAATGTGACTGTTGAATAAAGCAGGAGGATGAATTCTAAAGCATACATGGCAGTATTATCTGCTCAGATCCAGTTAAATACTTTGGACGGCACTTAACAGTGCAGCTGGATGTTGACGCGAGCGTACTTCAAACACAACCCAGACCTTTTTTTTAACCAAAGAAGTGAAATGTTTTACAATGGCCAAGTCAATCACATGACCCGAATCAAATCAAATTGCATTTCAGTTGCTGAAGGCAACACTGAAGGCAGGTCAGCCCAGGAACTTCGAGCGTCTGGTGATGTCTATGGATCCCAGACCTCAGACGTGTGTTAAACGAACGTGCTGTAATTCAAGTTAAAGTTCTCGACTTCAAATCTTGACATAGTTTTAATCAAATATTTTTTACGCAAAAATAATTTCATCAGTGTCCAAATATTTATGGATGTGACTGCATATTTTAATTGCAAAACATTATATGTAATGTTCAATGTACAATTTGTTATTAATAATTTTATCTATATTTTACTATATACTGTGTATATACTATATATAACATCGTAATAACAGTGTGTTATTCTATAATAAATATTGAATTGATATATTTTATAACAAAATGATTGAATATATGTAATGATAAGAATCGGGCCTATATTAAAGTATGTTGTCCTATGCAATGGACATATCGATACTTTCTCCGCTGATGAAAAAAAGCTCATCCCTTCACTTGGTAGCAGGTTGTTGCCAGGCAGCATACTCTCATCAAATCTGATCCAATCGGAGAGCGCAAGAGCTGCCAGTGGGCGGAGCTCAGTGTCTACCAACTGCAGCATGAGAATGACTCTTAAGGTCATTCAGCCTTGATGTAACTACAAGGCCGTGATGTAAAAACATCCTTCATGGTTTTCACCTCATCCCATCCATTTTTTTTTTATCTCCTCCATCCCTCTTTCTGTCTCTGTCTCTGTCTCCTTCTCTCTTTAACCTGAAGGTGTCCCCGTGAACAGTCGTGTTTCGTCTAAAATCCAGCAGCTCTTGAACACACTGAAGAGACCCAAGCGGCCGCCGCTGCGCGAGTTCTTCCTGGACGATTTCGAGGAGCTCTTGGATGGTAGGTTGAGAGGAAATGTATTGTGTAGAAGAAGGGGGAAAAAAAAAAAAAAGGAAGCGTGCTCCACATTGACTTTTGCTCTGGGCTGTAGGAGGTTTAGAACTGACACTGAGGGAAAGCCTAAGCTGCTGAAGAATACAATTTGGATACTGCAGAAACCAGCTTTAGGTATTGAACAGTTTAATCCCCAGACCTTTGGTGCCAGAAACTTTTATTCAAGTGCTACCACATGTCTCAACATCTCCCCTAACAATACAATAGTGTTGGGTTGTTATATTAGTCTCATACTGTTGGTGGAGGTCAGAGTGTACACGGCACACACACACACACACACACACACACACACACACACACACACACACACACACACACACACACACACACACACACCTGTCAGGACTATCTTGCATCCTGGACAACATCCAAGAGGGAACGTCTTCCTTGAATGAAATGTCTCTGTCGTTTTGTCTCTTGCAGATTTTCCCCCAATCATACACTTATTTAAGATCAGCCTCAGTCCCTGTATAAGAAGTGTGAGTAGTGTGCTCGGCTTTGGTTGTGCAGATTAACTCAAACCGACTCTTGTGTTTTGAAAAAGATGGTTGGAGTTACATATGGGGTGGTGTGTGTGTGTGATGAAGTTTACTTAGCATTAGTGGCATTTGACATAAATCAGTTGTCTTCTGCTCTCGCTCTTTCTTTTTATATTCACCTTCATTTTTCATGGTTTGTTTACACACTCAGACACACACATATACACTGTTTACAGCCATAGGCCATCTAAGCTTTCCTTAGGATGACATAAATAACAGCACAACAGTTAACAGCTCAAAGGCGCTGACAACCGCCCCAAACCCCCCCCACGCCCCGACACCCCCCCTCGTTTTCTTTCACTTGTCTTCTCTTTCACTCACTGTTTCACTCAGTCGCTCTTTTTTATACTTAACTCTCACTTTGTCTTTTAATGGTGTTCAATGTCGCGTTTCTGTGTATTTATACTGTATATCCATCCACCCATTGGTTTATCTGACTAACCAATAATCAAATCCAGTAATCCATCCTTCTAATCATCACTCCATACATCACTCCATACACAAACCTGTATATCCAACTGTCTCTGCACCCAATCTCATCCATGTGTCAATTCAGTTATCCATGTATTCTCTAAACGAATCAAATGTTATGACTAAATACATATTTTCTACTCTAAATGAACCTAATGGGGACATATCCACCCATCCATCCGTCCATCCAGTCATCCATCCATCCATCCATCCATTCATCAACTCAATCATGCATCAATCCAGTTATTCATCTGTTTATCCATACATACATACATTCATCCATCTGTCCATCCATCCATCTATCCAATTATTCATCTATTCTTCAATCCATTTATCCATCCATTTTTAAATCCATCCATCCATCCATTCTGTTATCTATCCACCATTTCCCCCCACTCAGAACACTCAGTTCATGAATCAATGTATCCATACATCCAGTTATTCATAAATCCATACAGTATATCCATCCATTCAGCCATCCAATCATCCACCCATTTATTCATTTATCCATTCAATCATACACCCAACAGCCCATTAATCCATCCATCTATCCATCCATCCAATTATTCATCCATTTATTCATCCATCCATGTTCTATATCTATCCATCATTTCTCCCCTTGTTTCCATTCAGAACACTCAGTTTTCAACTCTCTTAATAATGATTCCTGCCATCTATATTTTTTCCATTGATTCATCACTCCATCTCTCGATTCATCCACCCACTCATTCATAATTTACTTTGTCCATTCTTCTGTCAATGGATCCATCCATCTTTTCCCTGTGCACTTCAGTAACTGTAAGTTCAGTAGTTCAATTATGCCAAAGCTTCCAATATTAAATATGTTTTCATGTGTGTGTATTCCATCTATGGTGTGTTCACTCTTCTCTAGAGGTACTGTGACCCTGACCAGGATAAAGCTCTTACTGAAGAGATAAATTAGTGCTCTCTCTCTCTCTCTCTCTCTCTCTCTCTCTCTCTCTCTCTCTCTCTCGCGCTCTGTAGTCCAGCAGCCCGACCCAAACCAGCCCAAACCCGAGGGGGTCCAGATGTCTCCTCTGCATTACGAGGTGTTAGACGTGGGGAAAAAATGGCCACCGTCACTCCTGGCCTCTCTGCAACGATGGGGCAATGCACATCCTAAAAGCCCCTGTCTCACATCATTAGATAACACGGGCAAACCCCTCTACACCCTCACATACGGTACACAATAGTACATAATGATGTATTAAAGATTTTGGATCATCATAGCAATATAAAAGCCTCACTGATTTATTGATTTATTTTTGTATCACAGGAAAGTTATGGACACGAAGTCAGAAACTAGCATACACACTCCTGAACAAGCTCAGCTCAAGGAATGAGCCACTGCTGCGGCCTGGGGACAGGGTGGGACGTCTCATTCATCACCATGAGCACTCATTATAGGAACAGCTTTTCTAAAAATACAATTAAACTTTGGCTTAGTCGATCAGTCTAGACATGCCATTTGGCTGAAGTATGAATTTTAGGTTTTTCACTGGAGCTACAAAGCGAACCTTTCAGAAACTAGTAGTCTCCAGTCTAGCATTGTGTATTCGAAAATGTCTAAAAGACAAAACACTTCCATTTGCTAAGTTGAGTTTTTCTGTATCTGACAGATGTGCTTATGTGATGGCTAATGCTATGTGGCACACTTATATATAAAAACAACCAAATAGAGCTAAAGTCTGTTTAAGGTTGAATACCGTCAGACTCTATGAGGAACAGGCCAAAGTTTGAAGGTGAAATTAAACAGATAAAACCATATCTATATAAGGAAAAGAAAGGTTTTGTCGGTACTTGCTCTTTAAATGTATGTTTGAAGGACCCAAAACCAGTCTAAAACAGATCTGTCTAGATGTCTATAGAATTTAATAAAACTTTGAAGTTAAATCTGTGCCATAAATGAATCTGAAATAAACCTGAAATATTGGTATCACTGAGTACATTAAACCTTTTAACTCTTTTCCCATCAACGACTCGTACTTGTGCTAGCTAATTTGGCCTTGAACAGATGTTTCACTAAATCTTTAGCTAAGAAGCTAAAACTTCTGCTCGCTAGCCAGTTTGTTTTGTGTCTGTTGCTGTTAATTAAATACTGTAGCTCTACCTAAAAAATATCATTTACTTATTTTCTTTCCGCAGTAAAGAAAGCTTTGTTGTTTTCTGTTGGTTACATTTTTCATGTTTCACAGTTTGCCCTGAGGAACTTAACATCTTTTCATCTGGGAGTAAATTAGCTTTTTACACCTCAAGGTCTTTCCCTTTATAAAGTTTCATTCCGTGTGAAACAAACAGAATTGCTGAGTTTGTGAGGGTTTAGATGTGCTTGTGGCTATTTATGTTAGTTTATGTTTTCATGACAACATGTTTGAACAGTTACATTTGAGCTACTACATTATCTTATCTTACCTCAACTTGAAATGCCTTGAAATGGCAGAATGTAGTGATATATGATGTGTTTATCATGACGTCTCATTTTGCACAGGTTGCCCTCGTTTTCCCCAACAACGACCCTGTTATGTTCATGGTGGCGTTTTATGGCTGTCTCCTGGCAGAGCTAGTGCCTGTGCCCATAGAAGTGCCACTTACACGAAAGGTAACATCACTCTCTCTCTCTCTCTCTTACACACCCACAGTTATATACACTACCGTTCAAAAGTTTGGGGTCACTTGCAAATTTCTGTGTTTTTGTTTAGTGATTTATTTTCTACATTCTACAACAATACTGGGGATTTCAAAACGATAAAATAACACATATGGGATTAGGTAATTACGTAACAACAAGAAAAACAACAGTGAGTTGTTATTTTAAGACACAGAGGTCAGACTTTCTGTAATAGTTCTTGCAAGAACAGTAT
>JAQQZT010000036.1:26926402-26936539 GCA_030068275.1 Clarias platycephalus | reverse complement strand
AATGTAGAAAGAAATAAAAATCAGGAACCATCATGGAGTTAGAAAGTGTTCTAAAACTTTTGAACGGTAGTGTATACTGTACATAAACATACACTACTGTACCTGTTTCTCTTCCTGTGTGTCACTTTGCTGCCCTCTGCAGGTAAAAGTGTGTATAACAATGTCCTCTTGAACCCATAAGAAGTTTCTGGAGCCAGGATTCCCGCCAATGATCTGCTCGGTGGAGAATTATTTTATGAAAATGATCCAACTCATCAAATATCACAGATATTATTTAAATTTAATCAACAATATTTGGATCTTTATAGGAGACTGGAAATCGTTCTTAATATTTTTGTTTTATTTTAATTATATAGCAGCATACAGTAATTTCTGTCAGTAGAACAAAATGTAACTTCAGTTTTAAAATCATGGATTTTATGTTGCATAAAAAAAAATATTATTTAATTTATAATGTATTTCATACAAAAGTTAGTTCTGACTAAGTAATCTGAGTAATTGGATGAGAGGCATTCCACGGGCGGTGATATAAAGCATAACAGAACTGGGACATTTAGTAGTAGTTCTGTACAGTCCGCATCACTGGAAAGAGGGGAGAGCAGCTACCTGCCAAAACCCACAGAAGCACATTCAGCAAGAAAAGACATCTTATAACGTTATGCCATCTTCAACAACACGTTGTCTCCTTAGGAATTGCTTCTATGTCTTTCCAAATCGGCTCTAAACTGTCGGTGTTGTTTTACTCAGACTATGGATAGACTATAAATCTACTGTATCCCTCTGATCAAGGGCATTACTTGGTGTGTGGCACAAGTGATTGTACAAACTAGTGCGTAGTGCACTAGTTTTCCATTAAACACGATAGAGTATTCAACCTGCAACCTAGAAGTTAACAGCGGAATAAGTGGAAATGTGTATTACAGGACTGTCCACCACCTTCAAGTTTTATTTTCCTCACCTTTTATCTACGTAATGTAAAAAATGAAAACTATTTTCAACCCTGTTAATTACACTAACTTGTTGCTTAGTTATTTCCACCAGATGCAGGAGGATAGGAACAAACAAATCATAATCTGTTGATAAGAAATGGTGTTTGTAGAACTGTTGTGTAAAGGCTGTGCTGATATTCAGCACAACCGAACTCCCACTTATGTGATATTGCTTAAATATTCAAAGATTCAAAGCAGAGCATTTTAAGAGCAAATTGTGAAGATTTTATTCATGAGTTCTGACTTAACTTTATGCTCAGTCAAATAAATAAACAAACAAACAAACAAATAAACTAATTGATTATTACCCAGTGATTACTAGACTGCTGATCTAAAATGTACGCCTCTTTAAAAAAAAAAAAAAAAAGCATCCCAGCATCTTACTTCTAGCTTTTCAGGTTATAAAACTGTACATGTTCTCTAAGCACCTTTAGCTGTTTATGCATTTTGTAAGTGCATATGAGTGCCTGCCAAATGACTAAAAAAAAAAAAAAATGTCTATAAGGGTTTGGTGCCAAACTGTGTGCAGGTGCAGACACTGCTGGTGCTCAGATCTGTTCTACTCAGAGCCATATCATTTTAGTTCTTGCCAAGTTCTCTGTCTGTCTGTCTGCTGGTGTTCTGGCAGCCGCTGTTAGACAGACTGCTCACACCCTCGTCTCCTCTCAGACGACAGAGAGGACGAGAGGAGATTTTAGGTGGTACAGTATGTGTGTGTGAGAGATATACAAGTTAAGAAGAGAGTGTGACACTGTAAGAGACAAAGAGAACTCGCACTGCACTTCTCTTTACTTTATGTCCGCCTCAGTTCACTGTGTTTCTGTAAAGCAGAATCGAGACCTCGGCTGGCAGAACTCTAAAGGTTTGACCTTCTCCACGTCTTCCTTTCCTCTCCGTCTCTCTGTGTGCAGGATGCGGGCAGCCAGCAGATCGGGTTTCTCTTAGGCAGCTGTGGTGTGACTCTGGCTTTAACTACTGACGTGTGTCAGAAAGGCCTTCCGAAAGCTCACACTGGAGAGGTGGCCACGTTTAAAGGTCAGTACCCCACGCAAACAAGGTGTTTCTTGTGAGTCAGGAATCATTCTGAATCATTTAGAATCAGTGACTCAGTGAATCATTCAACCAGCTAGAGCAATTCATTTACAGTTCCATTCATTTACTCGTTTAGCTTAATTGTACATAATTCACAATTACTGTTAGACATCTTAAAATGCTCACATTTATTCAAAATCAGTCTGAATTTTTGAGAATGATTTTCATTCATTCAGAATCAAATATAAAGAATCCGATTCGTTCACAACCAGCTGAAATGATTCATTCATGATAATTCAATATGAATTGTTTAGAATCATTTAACACATTTTTTTTTAATGTTCTTAATTATTTAGAGACGTCCTAAACAATTCTTGTTCAGAAATATTCACAATTATTGTGAATCAATTACAATGACCATTCAACCACTCCAAAATAGTGATAAATTTATGGATTTAAAAGCTATTCAGATTGATTCAGGACCATATGGAATAATGTATGCTTATTCATAATTATTGGGACGAATTAGAACCTTTTAGGATATTTAGAATGACTATTCTAATTAATTAATTACTTAATCTGAAACAAGGCTACCGATTTGTTCAGACAATTCAGGGGAACAAAATGCCAAGAAGCTATAATGTCCATGTAAAAGTTTCAATATAAAGCTATGTAAGTAAAATAGACCTACAAATATACTTATTATAGTGTCATGATATTGCAAGTAATATGAATAATAATTCTATTAATAGGGGTAATATTTTGTAAGGCGGCACATAGTGGCATAGTGTTTAACCAGGGTTCGATTCCCACCGCGGGTCTGTGTGCGTGGAGTTTGCATGTTCTCCCATGTTTGATGGGTTTCCTCCAGGTACTCCGGTTTCCTCCCACAGTCCAAAGACCAGTTTTCAGAGATCAGTTTTACTGATAATTACCTATAGTGAGCATGCCCAAAGTCTCCTGGGATAGGATCCAGGCCCCCCACAACCCTGTACAGGGTAAACGGCATAGAAGATGAATGAAGGTTGTGTTTTTTAATGTGTAATCAGGATAGAGAATGGGAGCTGGAACACTAATTCAAGCTTTGATGCCAAACCACACCACCCGCTTTATTAGAAACATCTGTACATTTACTCGTTACTTTATGTTGTTATCCAGTCAGCCAAGCATTTGGCAACAGCACAGTGCAAAAGATCATGCAGATACCGGTCAAAAGCTTCAGTTAATGCTCATTCGTCATCAGAATGGGGGAATGTAATCTCAATGACCGTGACATTTGTTGCCAGATGGACTGGTTTGAGCATTTGGGAAACTGCTGATCTGTTGTTTGGTGCAAAGAATGGTGCAAAAATCAAACAAGCACAAAACATGAATTGAATAGTGGTACTGCAGGCAGAAATGGCTTACTAATGCAGGATGCCAAAGGGAGAATAGCCAGACTGGTTTGAGCTGATAGGAATTTACCGAAATAAGCAATTACTCTTCTAAATAAGAAATTACTCTCGACAACTGTGGTGAAGCAGAAAAGCACTTCAGAATCTCAACTCGTTGAAAATTTAGATGGATTGACCACAACAGCAGAAGTCCACTGGAATCTGAGACTACAATAGGCACATTTTCTGCTGCTACAGTATGTTGCGCTGAGGGCTGAATAAAAATGAATTCACTTTTATAGATATTCTGTTGATTCTATAACTCTATTGTTAAAAAAAATTACCATTTACAGTACAGTCCTGATCTCTGGTTACTCTCCCCCATGTGTTCTCTCTGTGTCTGGTTTCCTCTGGGATCTCGACTTACCTCTGAACTTTCAAAAACATGACAGTAGACAAACTGGCTACCCCATGTGTGATCGAGTGTGTGAATGTGCTTGTGTATCTGATGGTGTTCCCACATCGTGCCCATGCGCCTGACATGTCCAGGCATCCTATATCCAGTATTATTAGAACCAATGAGAATTATTCATGCTGAGTTCCTTTAACATTTTGAATATTGACTTTGAGGCATAATAGTTGCGAATAGTTTTATTAGTAATTTATAGGAAACGGGGAAAAAAGTTATACATAGTTGTAGAGCAATGGATGCTGAAAATAATTACAGTTCTAGATTTTTAGAGCCTGTGTCTAGTCAGTGTACAGGTAGTCCCTGTCTTACGAACATTCGAGTTACAAATTTCCACAGATACGAACGTACCATGGTTCTACAAACATTCGTAGATGCGGACAAATTCTAGAAGTAGCTCATGTATATTGTACAAAGCAATATACCCTGCAGTGCACCAGATACCAATATTTACAATTATATACAATATTTTCAGTGTGTAAGTGAATGTATAAAATGTCCAAAGTCCAAGATATTGTGTGCGTGTGGGGGTGGGGGTGTGGGAGAAATGAGTCGGCCTCACCTGTTTCAATGAATCAGTCCGGGAGCACGATGATAGGATGATAGAAAATGTTTGTCCTGTGAAGCTGTGCTGATAGGTGAATAATCCTAATTTCAAAAAAACTTTCAATGTTCACAGTCCAATACAGTGGAAAACAGCTCTGAGACAAAATGGCATCCGGGATTTTCCTCCCGATTTAAAGGCGAAGAGACGACACTTACATTTCACATTTCTGTTACAGTATATTACTTAATAATACAATATTACTGTTACTGTTTTTGACCACATGATGGCAGTGTGAGGAACGGGGACAGAGATTTAATCAAGTGGATTGGTATGCTTTATATTGTTTATTCATGTCAAAGGGATATAAGTCTCACTTTGTCCGACTTAAGAACAAATCTGTCTTACGAACGTGCTCCCAGAACGGAACTCGTTCATAAGTAGGGGAACTACCTGTATAAAGCAAGTGTTTGTGTGTGCAGGTTGGCCGCGTTTGCTGTGGTTTGTTACCGATGGGAAACATGTTGTGAAACCGCCTAAAGATTGGAATCCTCCAATCAGGGATAGCAGCAATGAGACAGCCTACATTGAGGTAAGTGCCATGTGTCATGTGCTACAGTACATCTGCACTTTCTGTCAGTTCCGTAGGAGTTCAAGGATTTTTGTCGGTAAGGAACAAAAACAGGTCCAGAAATAGATTTTAATGTAATTTTTTGTACTATTAAAATAAAGTTAGCACAGTGATGGAAATAACACAATTCATGACAACATTGATAGTATAATACTGGCCACTTCATTAGGTACTTCTGATCAACTGCTCGACAAAATATCTAAAATAGCCAATCACATGACAAGGTCAAAACAATTTGCTGAAACAATTCAAATTGAGGATGGGGAAAAAAGGTGATTTAAGTGATTTTGAACATTTCTAAAACTGCTGATCTACTGGTATTCTCACACACAACCCTCTCTAGGGTTTACTGAGAATGATCTGAAAAAGAGAAAATATCCAGTGAGCATCAGTTCTCTAAACACACAACACGTTAAACCTTGAAGCAGATGGGATACAGCAGCAGAAGACCACACGGGGTGTCGCTCCTGTGAGCTAAGAACAGGAAACTGCAGCTATGATTCACACAGGCTCAGTAGGGTCAGAATTCATCACAAACAATATGAAAGCATGGATCCACAGTTCCTTGCATCAATGATTTATGCTAGTAGTGGCGGTGTAATAGTGTGGGTAATATTTTCTTGGTACGCTTTGAGCCCCTTGGTACCAATTGAGCATGATTTAAATGCCACAACGTACCTGAGAATTGTTGCTGACCATGATCAAACTGGTTTCTTGAACGTGACAATGAGTTCAATGTACTCAAACTGAGTGCTGATGTGGTGCAACAGAAGATCCATGTAACATCCATGTAATGCCGACAAGTCTGCAGCAACTGCATGATGCTGTCATGTCAAGATGGACCAAAAATCTCTAAGGAATGTTTCCAGCAAGTTATTGTATTTATGCCATGAAGAATGTGTACAAGCTCTATGGAGGAACCACAATAAAAACTGACTTGATTTGATAAAGCTTGGAATCATCTGCACATCAATATTTGGCTCTAGAAAAGTGAAACTGTATTTATTTTTTCAGCAGCCATCAGTCCAGAACCATCTGTATAGTTTTGTGATAAAGATTTTCAGTGGTATTAATAAAACAAGTGTCTTGAACTGATTCTGCATCTTTAAATCCCCTTTGCGTGTCTGCAGTATAAGACGAGTAAGGAAGGCAGCACGATGGGCATCACTGTGTCCCACTCTGCCATGCTGGCTCACTGCCACGCACTGACGCAGGCCTGCGGGTACACCGAGGGTGAGTAGGTGTTTGCAATGTCTACCAATATACAGTACTGCAGAAGTCCAGAGTTAAAGCAAAAGATAAGAGACACTCTGAGTGAGATGCTGTATTGTCCCTAATTTCCTCCATCATTGTTTACTTGAATTGCCAACATCAAACAATAGTCACATGATCCGAGTCGGATCAGACAGATGCTGTGAATGCTTTTGTAGTGAGAGTGTACTGTGCTGTGATTAATTCCCAGATGGGAATGTTGTCATTTTCTACTGCTCATTTTTCTGGCAGTAGGGGACATGAAGGAGATGAGTGATGGTGGGATGGTGTGAGGGTGTGATGGACTTGGCGGTGTGTCTAATGTTAAGATGAACTCAATGCCATGCATTTCTTTTAGAAACGTAATTCACATTGGGGTTTAAATGCTTAAGGTGATACCAGTCTCTCTCTCTCTCTCTCTCTCTCTCTCTCTCTCTCTCTCAAAGATTCAAATGTGCTTTATGGGCATGACAAATATATATCTGTAAATAAAGTGACTCTCGTGAACATTATAAAAAAGCATATATACATATATGTGCATAATAATAATAACTAGAGAGGGAAAATTCCTGAAAAAAAAGTGTGTCTATGCGCATGCCGGGTCAGATAGCCACATTCTAATGATGAAGCTAGCAACATGCTAATATAGTTAGCATAATGCTAGCAACATGCTAATCAGCTAAACGTCATGCTAGCACCCCATTCCCGAAAAAGCCGCACAGTTTGACACCGCATTCATGGGTCTACGACAAACGGTGCGGAAGTAGCGGTTAATTCCCCCCTGCGGGGGCAATTAACCGCCCAACCCCTTAGAAAAGTCATAGCACCCCATTCCCGAATAAGCCGCACGGTTTGACACCTCATTCAAGGATCTACGACGAATGGTGCGGTTTTTGAGGACTTGTCAAAAAAATCCCATAGAAAATGAATGGGGAAAAATGGGGTCCTTTTTTTGGGAATTTCGGGAAAACCGCACGATGAACCCCTTAGAAAAGTCATAGCACACCATTCCCGATCGGGCCGCACGAAACGATGTAACATACGTGAGGGTTTTCTCAAAACTGCAGGACGAGAAACGCTGCAAAATTTTAGGCGGAAGAAGAATAAGAAGAAAGAACCCTTTTTTCATTTTCGAAATCAGTTTTTTGGGAATTGCGGGAAAACAGTGCGTCGGATCACTTTGGGAGGCGCGGTTTCAAACGAAGCTCTGATCGAGCCGGACGCTACGGTGTAACATACGTGGGCGTCAGATCAAAGCTCTCCGGCGTGGAAGCGTCCAAAATTTCCAGATGAATAGTAATAATTGGTCTATTGCATAGACACACTTAATAAAAACAGTGATCATCTCTTTCTCTCTCTGTCTGTCTGTTTTGCTTTGTCTCTTGCTCCGCTTGATTGGTTTACTGTCTTTCTCTCTGTCTCTCTCTCTTACTGTCTGTCTCTCTGTCTCTGTCTCTCATTTTGTCCCTGTACTCACTGGTTGTCTCTCTTGCTTTCTCTCTATCTGTCCATCTGTCTCTTTCTCCCTTACTCTCTCTGTCTCTCGCTTTGTCTCCTGGGTTGTTTCTCTTCTTACTGTCTGTCTGCGTCTCTTGTTCTGTTTCTCTCTTAATCTGTAGGTGAGACCATCACTAATGTTCTGGACTTTAAGCGTGATGCAGGCCTTTGGCATGGTGTTCTAACTGTGAGTACACACCCCTGCACCCAGTACATTCTTACACACACACACACACACACACACACACACACACACACACACACATGTCAGGAACATGAACGTGACTATGAGAGTGTAAATGTAAAATTGCAGGTGGGATAACATCCAGTGATCTTTGTCTAGCAATACAACTCAATACTCCTTAGAGACGTCCACTATGACACCACAGTTCGTGCGGCGTCCCAGAGCAGAGTAACACACTCAGAAGAGAGCGCTATCCACCCTCTTCCACATACATGAGCTTACAATGCCATTGATTGGCCAGTGCCGCTGTACAGTGAAACCTTGGATTGCGAGTAACGCGTTTTGTGTTTTGCATGGTTTGCATGTGTGTGTGCGCGCATGTAAAGCAAAAGAAAGGTTAAAGATCCACTTTCTCTCTCTCTGTTTCTGCCTGTCGTTATACGTGTGAGTGCACATAATCTGACACCGTGCCGGTTTTACACACATACCCTCGCCTTTACATCACCCCCACACCCCCTCTCGTCCTCACACACACACACACAAACAAACACACTCTCTCTGCTCTACACAAAAACACTGCTCTGTCACGATTCTTTTCAAAGGTAAAGTGCAAGTTAATTGTTTGGTTTACTGTATAGCAGTGATTCCGTTAGTATGCGAGTGATACACAGCGCCTGCGCGCATAAAAGGAAACACTTATCTGTCTGGATTTATTTTTACTTTTTTTAAAGATAAAGTGCAGGCTAATTTGTTTTATTTTTACTTTATATTTTGTATTAATTATTTTTATGTATTTATTTTTTTGGGCTGTAGAACGAATAATTAGAGTTTCCATTATTTCTTATGGGAAAATTAAATTTGGTTCACGAGTGTTTTGGAATACGAGCCCGCTTCCGGAACGAATTATGCTCGTAATCCGAGGTTCCACTGTATATATATACAGTCTTATTTGAAAGTTTAAGCACCCCTTGATAAATAACAGATGTTGGTGATTTTTTAATTGAAAAGATCTTAACACAGTGTCTCTTGGAAATTGAAAAAATGCACAATATTTTCAGCAAACATTAATGCATAGTTACGTGTTACGTCATAAATTGAATTGGGTCTCTTGAGGATTTTCAAGAGAGACTGTGTTAACATCTTTCCAATTAAAATTTCCAAAATTTGTTATTTATCAAGGAGTGACTAAACTTTTGCATAAGTGTACTGTAAATGGCACCACACACAAATACACCTGCACACATACTCTATGGTTATTTCCGATGTGAATCTCTCATCCTGTTTTTGTGTCTCTGTGGTGTTCGGTAACCATGACGACGTGTGGTAGAGTGTGATGAACCGGATGCACGTGATCAGCATCCCATACTCCCTGATGAAGGTCAACCCTTTGAGCTGGATCCAAAAAGTACATGCGTACAAAGGTCAGAAGCATTCCGTGTGTGTGTTTGTGTGTGTGTGTGTGTGTGTGTGTTCTCCTGTCCATAACTCTGTTATTTGCTCACATATACTGTACATGTTGACATTGGGGAGTGTAAATGCATGTGATATTTATACTCTATATTTTGTATTTCTGTTGTGTGTTAAAGTGTGTGTGGCTTATAGTGCTGACATGTGATTTGTGTGTGTGTGCACTTGTTTGTGTGTGTTTGTGTGTGTATATATATATGTTGTTCCCGGGCAGCACGCGTTGCTGTGGTGAAGTCCAGGGACATGCACTGGTCACTGCTGTCTCAGAGAGATCAGAGAGACATCAGTCTGAGCTCGTTACGCATGCTGATCGTGGCAGACGGAGCCAATCCATGTGAGTTCACACACACACACACACACACACACACACACACACACACACACACACGAACGCAAAAAGTCAGAACGTCCAGTATATGATAAGAAAAGAATAAGAGTGTGTGTGTGTGTGTGTGTGTGTGTGTGTGTGTGTGCAGGGTCAATCTCCTCCTGCGATGCCTTCTTGAACGTGTTTCAGGCTCGAGGTTTGAGGCCCGAGGTGATTTGTCCCTGTGCCAGTTCATCCGAGGCTCTGACTGTCGCCATACGCAGGTATATGCACACACACACACACACACACACACACACACACACACACACACACACACACACACACACACACACAGGGTCTTATAAGGAATATCCATTGACACCTTAAATT
>JAQQZT010000036.1:26897947-26909779 GCA_030068275.1 Clarias platycephalus | reverse complement strand
GTGTGTGTGTGTGTGTGTGTGTGTGTGTGTGTGTGTGTGTGTGTGTGTGTGTGTGTGTGTGTGTGTGTGTGCACATCCGTCCCACTCCGTCAGCCCAACAGACTGGGCAACCTGGCTGATCAGGTACAGTGGGTATCAGGGGAAGAGTGTACACAGTCTGCTTTTTATTTGTTCGTCTTTGTGTGTGTGTGTGTGTGTGTGTGTGTGTGTGTGTGTGTGTGTGTGTTTGTGTGCGCGTGTGGGTTTTTGTGCGCAGCTTATCTGCATGTCATAGATAACTGTTTTACACCGTCTGTGATTTAGTACAGTCCCTGTTTACTTGTTATCCCTGATGTTCTGTTTTAATCTGCACGATCATCCTGATGCCACAAGTGCCTAATGAACTAACACTCTCTTCCAGTTTTTTTTATTACTTTCTAAAAAATTATTAAATGTTATAAACATTTCCTAATTCACGTGTACAGTTTTCTGACCTAGTCTTTATGTGTTACAGAAGAAATCGTTGTTTTAATAGCACTGATTTGAAAAATCCTGATTGGGCTTTTGACCAAAAGCGAGACAATCTTAGTCGTAACTGCTGCCATGAGTCGTGCTGTTAATCTGTCCATCTTGGCAGCGGCTTAAAATATTGGCTTCCTGAGAAACGCTGGGAAAATCCACAGTTAACTTTTTTGCTGTGTATATACTGTACAGTACTGTGCAAAAATCTTGAGCCTCTTCTCATTTCTTATTAAATATATTATATATATCATATTAAAACTAATTTTAATTAAAAGATGTAGATTAAATACAAAAATGACAACAACTGTCTTACTACGGCTGGCTGTAAAATGCCTAAAGATACAATTTCAAAATTGGTTGTTTATGTAACAACCTCAGCAGCAGCCTCGTTTCCCCTCTCGTCTGTTCCAACCAATCAGCATTCAGCATCACCAGTGTACTAATCATCCGTCATCATCTGCATCTGTTTCTCACAGGTTCATGCCTTAAGTTAGACATTTTTTTTTATGCATGAATGATTTATAGGACACTGTGTGGCTTAACAAACAAACAAACAAAAAAATTCTTCTCAAACTGCTATTGTACAGGGACTGAAAATAAAAGGCAAAAAAATCCTTCAGGAGGCCTGAAGACATATCATCGAGGCACTAAGAAAACACGAGAAAATAAAAGAAAGTCTGTCTCTGAAAGCAGAATATGATGAAATAAGGAGTGGCTCAAGTCTTTGTGATCTCCAGTTTACCCTAAGGGTGTTTAGAGGGGTTGAAGTCGTGGTGCTGCGCAAGACTCTGAACTTCATCCATTCCATTGCTTGCTAAACCATGTTTTCATGGAGCTCGCTTTGTCATGCAAGTGTCCACAAACTTTTGTCCTTATAGCGTAGTAGATTATTAAGGGTAGATTAATTATCCTAGACTAGAGCCCCGGTTATGGCCTGTACTATCAATCACTGATTGTAATCTGCTTGGGCTGCTTATAAAGCAAATGTTCTGTTCACGCTGCATCTTGTAATTTCATTTAATCCTGTGTTTAAATACTTATTTGTAACATACCCTCATTAACTGCCAATTTGCCTTGTATTGGCCGTAACACCAAAATAGGTTTGTCACATTTAAGAAGACCAAGATATTATACCCATATTGGCCTTGTGTGATATGTTGCCAGGTAGTAGTGGATTATTTGCGTGTAACAGTACAGTCTGAAATGTGTTATTCTGCTTAAACCACAGTTGTTACAATTGTAACGAGGTGCCATAGCAGTCAACACTGTGACCTCGCACCTCCACTAGTCGAGGGTTCGATTCCCACCATGTTCTCCCCGTGCTTGGTGGGTTTCCTCCAGGTACTCCGGTTTCCTCCCACAGTCCAAAGACATGCAGATTAGACTAATTGGGGCTCCCAAATTGCCCACAGTGTTTGTGTGCCCTGTTCAGGGCATCCCTGCGATCCTATATCAGGATTAGCGGTGTTGAAGATGATTGAGGAATGAATTAATTCCTGAACAACACATTACAGTATTTTAACTGTGTATATTCGCATTTAATGTTCTGGAACGTCTGAGAGGCAAGTTAGTTCCTCTTATCACCTGTGCTATATGTGATCCGTCAGGTATTAAGTCACATGGGTTAGTTTTTGCTCTATAGCCATTACGGCTATCAATTTTGGCAAAACTCAGTAGATGAATACCTTACTGTATGTTTTTGATCCTTCAGCAGAATTGACAATGTTTTAACCCCAAAAACTTGGTTTTAAAGCTACAGTATGAAAACTATCCACGCTGGTTGTTCCAGTTGTCATTATGCTATAATATGCTATAAAACTGCACAGCTGGTGAGGATATTTTTAGTCAAAATGAAGCTGAGCGTTCCCTCTTTCTTATTCCATCACAGAAAACTCATTTAAGTATTCTAAAAATAGGATTTTGAGTGCTGGCCATATCACTGGCCATATCTTAGCAACCGAACATGATACAGTCATAAAGTTGGTATCAAAATTGAGCTTATTGAACCAGGAATATGGAAATACCAATAACTCCAAATCACCCAAAATACAACTTAATACCTGATTTGATGTGATGGGTCACAGATGGCCATTCACTAGCCTCTTCTATATTCTCTCTCACTGTTGATGTTAGCGAGCCAATAAGAAAAAGTATGTTAATGTATAAGAACGAGTGCGTTAACAGCAACGCACCTTCTGAATTCAAGCAAGCTGTGTTATAAATAAAAACAGAACAGATAGGAACCCTAAAATTGCCAACTTCCTGCCAAATGGATGGAGTCTGTAAGGGGAACAGATTCAGCTATTTGAGAAACCAGTAAGAAGCAATAATATTTTTATATTATTCAGTTTAAGCGTATAATATTAAATTATAAAAATGCTCTAGCTACTAAACTTTGTTGCTTGAATATGAAATTGTCTTAGAGCCTAACGTTTTATGGATACATTTGCTCTTAAAATAGTCAAATGGATTTTTCAGAACAGGAAGTCAATGAGGGGATGTTAAACTGTGTATTTGAAAAAGTACTGTATAGTGAACATGCTTTTTTTGCTATTGCTGCTTTGGGCAGTAGTCGGCTAGTCGGTGCTTTTTAATATGCGGATGCCACTAATGAAGGCGCTACTTAGCTCTGATTAAAGTAGCTAATGGTGGAAAAATCTTCTGCCTCTTGTGGTTGGGGCTGGTATAACCTTCTCACTTCCTGCAGTATTTTTCCACCTGGTCATATGAAGGGTAAGCTATACAAAATGAATGAAGGACCCGATCAGATTTAACATACAGTAATAGCTGATTGCATTCTACTTCTTTCTAACAGTGATGCAAAAAACAAAAATGAAAGGGAGATTTTTTTTCCTGTCGATTGAATATATGCTCAAAATTATTATATTATGTAGAAACCAAAAAACTTACAAGACCTTAAACTTAAAAAAAAAAAAAAAAAAGAAATTCTGTGAAGTATTTGGTAGAACATTGAAATGAAAAACATATCTATTGAAATATTAATTTATTTGAGAAATTAATGTCATTAATAAACTGTCCAGTGCATTGTATTGATATGGTAGACTGTCTTCTATTCTAGTTGAGGTTAAAAAAAAAAATTATTCGTTTAATTATTTATCATCTGTAAAAACTTCCTCCGGAAGGATGGACGTTATAGGATCTGGTCCTTCAGTTTGCTCTGTCAGGGGAAAGATATACTGTAAGTTTCCATTTATATCTAATTCCACTCTTCCAATGTACTGTAGGGTACAGCTGGTCCTGATCCCACCACCGTCTACGTGGACATGAGAGCACTTCGACATGACAGGTGAGTCCATTAAATGTTCAAAACACAAAATCTAAACAAACAATGTCAAAGATGACGGTGAGATGGTGAGAAAACACTGATGCTTAGACGATGGAGGCTTAGGAAGCAGTGCCAAATAATGTGGGCTGAAAGGTGAGGGGGGTATTAATGGTGTTTAATAGACACCAGTTACTGAAGGTCTTAATATTGTGGGTTATTGAAGGACTTTTATGAATAACAGGCCATGAAATAGTTTTGCTAATCATGGCATTTGGTGGATAATGTTAATTAATGGAGGAATTTGATGGTGTTTAATTGATTCTGTGGGTGGAAAAAAGGAGTTTGATGGTGTTAGATAGATAATGCTACACAACTCCTTAATGAAGGAGTTTTATGGATAACATAAAGGTTTTTTTTAGATAATGTGGGTCAATGGATGGGTTTGTTGGTGTTTGATGGATATTGTGGGTGATATGGGTATTCTGGTGGGTAATAAGGGTAAAATGTGGTGTTTAATGGTTAGTGTTGGCTAATAAAAGAGTTTGTTGGTGTTGAACAAATTCTAATAATAATAATAATGAAGCAGTTTGATGGCTCATGGGGATTACTGTTGGTATTTGATGGCTAATGTGGATTAGTGATGGTGTTTGACAGCTAGTGTTGGTTAGCGATGGCTAATATGGGTTTATCAGTGTGTCCGATGGTTATTGTGAGTTGATAATGGTGTCTAGTAGCTGATGTGGTGTAATTATGATGCTTGTTGGTGTTTGGAAGATAATATTGTTTAATGGAGAAAGTTGTTGGTGTTTGGCGCATTATACGTATACAGTGGGTGAAAAAAGGAGTTTGATGGTGTCTGATGGCTAAAGTGAGTTTATATTGGGGTTTGATGGCAATTCTGCATTATTAATGATGAAAGACTCCACAAAGTTGTTTGGATAATGTGGTGTAATGTTGGTGTTTAATGGATATTGTAGGTAAAAAGGCATTTGGTTATGTTTCTGGTGGCTAATGAGGGCTAATGACAGTGTCATTAATGGTGTTGAATTTTAATGTTACGTACAGTAGCTAATGAAGAACTCTGTTGGTGTTTGATGGCCAATGTAGCATAATAAAGCAGCTTGATGGCGCATAAGGATTAATTATGGTGTTTGATGGCTAATCTGGGTTATTGATGGTGTTTAATAAAAAATAGATAATTTGTTGGAGTTTAATATATAATATGGGTGAATGGAAGAGTTTGATGGTTTTTAATGGCTAATGTTATGTCCATAATAAATTAAGGATTTTGATGGCAAATGTGTTAAAGAGGGTGTCTAATGGAGAATGTGGGTTAATGATGAAGTTTAATGGTGTTCGATGGACACTATGAGCCATTATCTTTTACACATTGCAGCTTTTACGGAGTTAATTTAGCTTGAAATCTCTTTAGAAAAACTGAGTGTATTTTTTTCAGAATATATGAAAAGTTTGATAAGTTGCATTTTAGGCTGTTTTACAATTCTCAACACACATATCTATATCTATCTATCTATATTTATTTATTTATTTATTTATTTATCTGTTTCAGAGTGCGGTTGGTTGAGAGAGGTTCTCCACACAGTCTGCCGCTGATGGAGTCAGGAAAGGTGAGACAACACACACACACAAACACACCTATGCATGCACAAATCCATCAAATCCATATTGCTCTATATTTAAACTCTTTTCACACCTGATCTGCATTTCTTACCAGTAATATCTACATTTTTGCATAATTGCACCCTTCAGCATTTAAAGTTTATTTCTTATGAGACGCACACACAGGCCCCATCCTGGTAAAATATTGGATGTTGTTTATACTGTACATCTACTCTCCCAGTAATGTTCCCAGAATCATATTAGTCTTTCCCAGGTGCATTTGCATCAATCTTGCAGCTTGCGTTCACCCACACCAAATTAACCGTGTTGAATTCCCATGCAAATTTTGCGAAAGGAGCTACATTCACATACGGTGCGGTTACCCCACACACGTCATGCCTCCATGACCTTGTTTCCATATTACCATACTGTGTGTGTGTTTTTCCCTGCAGATCCTGCCTGGTGTAAAAGTAATCATTGCCCATACAGAGACCAAAGGACCACTTGGAGACTCTCATCTTGGAGAGGTGGTTTTCTTTTTTTTTTCTTCTCTCCTTTTTCTTTTTCTTTTTAATCAGAAAGCTGTGGATGGTATGAATGTTTTCCTTTTTTGTATTTGTGTTTGTTCAAAAAAAATATCTAAATTAAAGAAATATAAATATCACATTACGAAAGTGATTTGTGATGGTTAAACAGATCTGGGTTAGCAGCCCCCACAATGCCACAGGATATTACACGGTTTACGGCGAGGAGGCGCTGCACGCCGATCACTTCTGCACTAAACTAAGTTTCGGTGACACACAAACCGTATGGGCGCGGACGGGATACCTGGGCTTCCTGCGCAGGACGGAACTCACTGACGCCAGCGGAGGTAAACAAGACGCAGGGTTACAATTACAAACTGTTTCACTGTTTTGGAATATTAGTACATATTTAAGGTTGTACGAGGGGCATTCGAGTCAAACTGGGACTTTTGATTGTGCAGAATAACAACACAGTTATGAGAGGAAAAACTCCCGTTATGCCTCTATATAATCCTCTGCTACACTAATCCACTGATCCCAGTGTTTCACTGGCGCTCGGATACCATCAAGGTAAAAAGTTTACTCAGTACATTGGAGCCATGATTGGACTGCCTGCTTCATGTCTGAAAACGCCGGCCTCCCAGGAACTCCTTTAATGACCCAAACATGTGGAAATGTCTTGGAGTGAGGTCAGGACTATACAGGGGCTGTGGCAATAACTCCCAACCGTGTTCCTGTAATGTGCGAGTGGTGCTGGTGAATGATTGTGTGTACAGTTACCACAGACAGATGCGTCTCTTCCACAAGTTGGCGGCATTTTTTCAATTTTTTAAGGATCAGGCGTTTCACTCACTGAATGTTCAAAGGAACGACCGCAGTGGGCTCCGAGCCACCTCGGCCGGGATCATCATTCACAGACAGAAATGTAACAGTGAATGTTCATTGATTTTATGCTTTAATTCAGGAGAATTTCTATCACAAGTCCCGGTTTGACTTGAACACCCCTTGTACTACTAGCACATCATTTAAGTCTTTATTCACTATCTGTCTGTCTGTCTGTTTATTGTTTTTTTGTTAAAACTATGCTTTTGATGATCATTTTCATAAACCTCTTTTGAGGAATTTAATGTTCTAGGAATGATAACAGAATTGCTAATACAGTATGTACAGTATATACTGTGCAAAAGTCTTAGGCACATGCAAACAACTGCTGTTGATTCTTTTAAATAATATGCTGTTTTCTTTTCTGTCCTACATATATTTTCCTGTAAGATTAATTCTTTTAACATTTAAAAATTTAGAAATGTTTTTTGTACTGAAATTATAATGAGTCATAAAATAAACACATATAGCAAAGTTTGTACATAAAGAAACACAGGGTGTCTTAGACATTTGCATGAAGAAGAACAACACCTTTCTGCTTTTTATGTTAACAGTTGTACGTACAAGGAGGAGAAAGAACAAATGACTTTAAAAACGCATGTCTTGGCACTTCATGTTGACTATCTTCATAAACGTTCACATGTCGAGTCATGAGTTTTGAGCCAGAATGGCCGATACTTTAGTTTTGTGTGTCAGTATAAGATGAAAGAGCTGCAAATCTTTTAATCTGGTTCACAGTAAACGTTCATCCTGCTCTTTTCATCATACTGCTGCTCGGAGCACGTCTAATAACAGTAGCCTTCTTGTTTACATACGCTAGAGTTTTAGTTTTAAGCTTAAAGAGATATGTTAAAACTAGACCATACAGTATATGATATGGATCATGTAAATGTTTGACTTTGTTTTAGGATAAAAATATTAATCACACTATTGGTTACATAGTTTTTCTTCCTAACTTGACTTAATCTTAAGGCAAATACAGTAGCCTAAACAAACTAGAATGACTAATGTGTGTGGGTGTGTGTGTGTGTGTGTGTGTGTGTATAGAACGGCACGATGCACTGTACGTTGTTGGATCTCTAGATGAGACGCTGGAGCTCAGAGGGATGCGCTATCACCCCATTGATATTGAAACCTCTGTCATCAGATCACACAAGAGCATCGCCGAGTGGTGAGAAACAAAAACCTTCTCCAGCCTCCTCTCTCTCTCTCTCTCTATTTTTCCTCTCTCAATCTTTGCAGCTGTGCTCATAATCAGACACGAGGATAGTTCATCACAAATAAGGTTATCAGATTATTCAAGTAGTCGTGTCAAGTATTTTGTCGCTTACTCACTCACTCATCGTCTATACCGCTTTATCCTGTATAAAGGGTCGCGGGGGGCCTGGAGCCTATCCCAGGAGACTTAGGGCACGAGGCGGCGTACACCCTGGACAAGATATCAATCCATCACTGGGCACCCACACACACACTCACACACTTCGGGCAATTTGGAACACCAATTAGCCTAATCTGCATGACTTTGGAATGCGAACTCCATCCACACAGAGGTGGGAATCGAACCCGGATTCTGGAGGTGCAAGCCGACAGTGCTAACCACTAAGCCACCGTGCCACCTTCTATCATATTCTAAATTAGATCAATGACATCATATAATGTCTTGTTAAATGAATACCTGGGTTTTATGTAAATATTCAGATTGAGAATATAGCTCGTATAACTGGAGACAGTACAGCGTTCGGTCCAACCACAAAATCTCACAAGCACTTAAAACACAAACTTGTGATCTGATTTCCTGGTTCCATCTCGACTTAATAGCCAACCTTAATTTCCCCTTCTATTCTGGGATGTACGTAAGCTTCTTTAAACCAGTCTTCGTGCTCTGCAGTGCCGTGTTCACGTGGACCAACCTGCTGGTGGTTGTGGTGGAGCTGGAAGGCTCGGAGCAGGAGGCTCTGGATCTCGTCCCCCTGGTCACCAACGTGGTTCTGGAGGAGCACTACCTGATCGTGGGCGTGGTCGTGGTGGTCGACCCCGGCGTCATTCCCATCAACTCTCGCGGGGAGAAACAGCGCATGCACCTGCGGGACGGCTTCCTCGCCGATCAGCTGGACCCCATTTACGTGGCCTATAACATGTGAAACCAGGAAGAAGAAAAAAAAAAAAACGAACGTGAGACTGGGATTGAGACGGCGTCTCCTTCTGCACATCTTCATGATGAACGAACACGATGGAACTATGCAGTGTATGTGAGCGTGTGTGTATGTGCGTTTGTGCGTATGGGTGTTTTCCTCGAAGGAAGACTGTTACGATGCCTCTGATACGAAACAGTGTCTCCCCATTTCATAACTGACTGACTGCATACCGTTTCAGATATCAGGTTAAAGGAATATTTAAATATATACAATTTTCCTTTCAGGTTACATGTAGTTTTTGAAGGTGTGTTTTTTTTTTCTGTTTTTGCACTGAATCTGTAAAGCCAATAGGGTTTTAATGGAAGTCGATCTCACCCAAAACTACCTACCTCCCACAAATTGTCACGTGACATCGGCTGGATACATACAGTAACCTTCTTTAAAAAGTAGATATTTATTAGATATTTCATATATTATTACAGTGCTTCTTTACATTTCGGGAGGCGGGGTCTTACAGGGATGGAACGATACTCAACCTGACTTAGGAACGTTTTTATTTGCCCAAGGTGGCCACCACCCATGATGTTAAGGTCTGTAGAATGAATAGAGTTATAGAGTTTATACAGTTCTACTGCTATAATGGTATAGAGGGTTCGAGGCCTACATCGTTTACAGTACATCAAATAGTCATCGCGTTTTGATACTTGTCTTTGTCTCAGTTAACAAATGGCTTGAAGTAGATATATTTTTACTTTGATGGAAACAAAAAGCACTGCTTAAGGCTTTAACAGAATAGTTTTTTTTTTTTTTTTGCTCCGCAACTTGTGATGGATTTACTTCCTGATAAACCAACCGCAGGTCGAAAACAAATTTAATACACCTAATCGTACGAACGTCATAGCCTAGTCTACTTACTTTCTCAACTGTATACTAATGTAGAAGGGGTGTTCAAATCAAACCTGTACTTTTGATTGTGCAGAATAACAGAACACGGCAATGAAAGTAAAAACTCCCCTTATTTCTCTATACAATCCCCTTATGCATTCATCCCAGTGTTTCACTAGTCCTTGGATACCTTAGAGAAAGTTTTCCCATGATCAGACTGCTTTCTTTATGTCTGAAACCCTGGCCTCCCAGGAACTCCTTTAATGGCCCGAACTTGTGGAAATGCCTGGAAATGAGGTCAGGACTGTATGGGGGATTCGGCAGTCATTCCCAGCAGAGTTCCTGTAATGTGCAAGAGGTGCTCGTGTACAGTTCCCATAGACATGTGCGTCTCTTCCAAGTTATCCGTCGTTTTTTTAAGGATCAGGTGCTCACTCGCTTGAATGTTCACACGAACGACTGCGGTGGGCTTCCGAGCCACCTTGTCATTCACGGACTTCTTTAAAACGTTAGCACCGTTTAAATGTTTTAAGTACCTCATCACCGTACTGTGTTTTAAGTCTTCTGTAAATGTCAATCAGTTTTATTTTATCAAAAGTCCCGGTTTGACTTGAACGAATTGTACGAATTGTATAAAAGCGCAACTTTTACACCATCGGAAAGTCGAACCAGCACAAGTCAGAGACCGTCAGTGTGTGTGTTCCTGTGTGTATGCGTAATACATTTATGCCAGGGAGATGTCGTGCTATTGTGCTTAAACACCTTAATGGTTTCACACTAGTCATAAAATAACTCTCCCAAAAACTGGTTGTGGTTTGAGGCAGATATGTCTGAAAATGCTTTTGGGTGAGATCGACTCTCTGTTACTCATCTGTTACAGTACATTAGCCTCGTAGCTCTGGTGGAAAAACTAACTAAAGATTCAGACTTCAGACACCAAAACACATCTTGGCTGACTGACTCCGTTCGATTTCTGTAATGAACAGAATGTTGGCTTAGGGGTTGTTTTTGAAGTTTGTAGGAAACAAGAAGAACACATCGCAGCCCAAACATCAATGCTGATCCTCATATTCAATCCTACTGTAGATCGGTACTTTTTCCCCAAACTCTCCGAGAGAATGCTGTTTGTTTGGGCAGAAGGAGACCTTCAGGAGGAGGCGTGCGAACACACTGCACTTCAGCTCGCACTTCAGCTCTCTGATGAATTAAAGCAAGATGGTTTCATCATATTCCATCACCTTCACATGCTTTAAATCTTTAATATGATGGAAGAGCAAATGAAAGTGCAATATGACGAGAGATGATCTGTTATATTGGTGTGTGTCACTGTTATTGTGTAGGTTTGATGCTCAGGATTGCAGTTTTTCTCTTTCGCTTGCACACACACTGTCACTGCTCTACGATACCTCAACACTAATTAGGCTACAGGAAAAAAAGAAATGGTAATTTCTATCAAAAACAAGACTGTGTTATTAATCACGTCCATCTAAGATATCAGGTATGTTGGTCCATTATTTTGATGTAAGGGCAGCTATTTTTCTGGTGCTGACAACTTTTATGCGGAATATCGTAAATCACTACAGTAGCGTGTTAGCCCTAGTAGCTAGCTAGTTATTCACGCACGAAAGGAACCTGTGAGGTTGTGTTACCTGAGGTTAGATCATTTTAACCACAGCTTCTGGAAATCTACAAACGCAAATTTAACCGCGAACATCATCGCTAGGTACTAGTGATGCGCGGGTCGTCTGGTCGGGTTGGGGCGGGTTAAGAAATTGTCAATTTATTTGCGGGGCAGGTTGGGGCGGGTCATTAAAAAAAAAATTTAAATAAAAAATCCAATATTTGGGAATATCTTTTTTCATAGTTTTTTAAGTTCTTTGATAAGGCTACGTCACGTGACAAGTCACGATAGCGCCAAGCATCTACCGCTGTCAGTCACAACAAAAACAAAGAAATAAAAGTGAAGATGGAAGACGAGGTGCGGGAGAAATTGAGGTCG
>JAQQZT010000036.1:26855982-26875567 GCA_030068275.1 Clarias platycephalus | reverse complement strand
TAGGGTTAGATGGAGGCAGATGATTCGCTGTGGCGACCCCTGAAAGGGAACAGCCGAAAGTCAAAGAAGAAGAAGAATAATTTTAGAATGTTCTTGCAGTGTACGTTGCATGAAATCAATTTGTCTGCATTTGCATTGTGTTTGTGTTGTTTCTGATGCTGCAAGTAGACGATGAACGAGTACACAGACGCCTCTCTGATCATTGAATCCTCTCAGGACACATAATGCATTTTGGCATTTTTGAATGCGTTTTGCATTAATTTCAAGCAAAGAAAACAACTACAGTAAATAGATTTGAAACTACAGGAATTGGGACTGTGTTGAACCTTTAATCCTAGTTTTCTTCCCTGATGCCACAGTCATATTCCAGGACTCAACTTGTGAAAGGGTGGTCCTGGGAGTGTGAGGAATCATTTTCACATTTTCAAAACTAAAGGTGATTGAATGAAATCTTAAAGTGTATGATATTGCAGGACTGGAAATACAAAAATATAAAATTTATGCATTCTCATAAGTATTCAAACTTAGCTGTAAGTCCCCGATGGGTTGACCAGAACTAATTAAGGGGTTTAACATAAAATGTTGTCCACAGCACAACCACAACCTGGACACTCCACAAAGCTGGAACCTTCTGAAAGAGTGGTGAGAAGAAAGTCATTGTTGAAAATCTCCATGTAAAATCCTGTTTCACGTTTGACAAAAGGTAATGACTGGAGACTCAGCAAACATGTGCAAAAGCATTTATTTTTTTCTGTTGGGAAAATATTACATCTTTTATTCGTGACACAAAGTGCTATGCTTGTCGAAATCCCCATACCCGTACAGTACACTGAAGCATGACAGTGAATCATTTTGTCAGGGTTCCCTTTTGACCGGCAGGATACAAGATACAGATCTACAACTTCAGACATACTTATAATTATACACTTGAATGGTTCAAAACCGGGAACTTGAACATACTCTAATGGCACAAGTCAAAAAATTGACTGTTCATCAGTGGTTCATAATTACTTTAAATGACTGCGACAAGAAAAATAAATATTGCACATCTTCAAATGTCTGAAATGTTGCTTAACTCACAATTAGGATGTTAGGATTAACATGAAATGCTGCAAAATATGGAGTGGTTCTGGAATTTATACTTATGCAAAGTGCTTCATATAAAAATGTATTAAAAAAAATAAAAATAAATAAAAAATAAAAAAATAAAAAAATATATATATAGATATACTGTATAGCACCACTAAACCTTATCTAGAAGCAAAAATTAAATACTAAATTACTTTAAAAGGGTTTCTTCTTGAGTCTTTTTCATTATTCTGAGTTTTTTCCAATTCTTCCAAGATGTTTCACAGCTTCTAGAAAAACAAACAACAACAACAACATGTAAACATAATGGAAGTGACTTCAATTTTATCAATATTTAATATTGATATTGTCAATATTATCTTGCGTTTCTGTATATGACATGGTGACATACAGTACTATGTACACTGTGATACTGTATTCATACAAAATGATAACCCAGTATCCCAGCCTCTTACTAAGAATTTTTATAATCACATTATCCACCTTATTGCAACATATATTAAAACATGTCTTTAGACTGTGAGAGGAAACTCCTAAGCATTAGGAGAATATAAAAACTCCATGCACATCACTGCTCCTTTCAACCATAATAAACAGAAAAGCATCTTAGAACGTACAGTACACCAAAGGTTGGTATGCTACAAAAACTGAAGAACAGGTTCCACTCCTGCCAGTCTAAACAAGAATCTGAAGATACAGTGGCCAGATGTTTGCCTAAACTAGACGGTTAAACAATGCAAAAAGACCAGGTGATATTTTTGCATGCTTCGTCTGTCTAGTTTTGATGACCTTGACCAAGTGTACTGTAGTCCTTTGCCATATCTCAGGTCCTGAATAGTTTAGCATTTCAATGTTAAAGTCAATATTTATTCCAGTTTTTACAAACTGACAATTGTAATATTCACCCAAACAAATAAATTAAATAGGGCCTAACTTAGACACCAGCCAAACCACCTGCATGCTCATGTGTAGTGAAGCAGGGGCATAGCAAAAAAATAACATAAGCAGTCACACTGGGGCGCCTTCATTTCTTGATTGATATTTCTCATATTTCATTCAGAATTACAACAGCCCTACCATCATTGGTCCCTAGGTAGTCAGCGCCACTCCCCCTCTCCTATACCCCCCCGCCCAACCCCCCCATACTATTATGCCTTTATGTGAATGTAAAAAGTATTCAATGTACATACAGTATAGACCAAATGACAGAATTTGCAAAACAATGTATCACTATTTATGTTCATAAGAACTCATCCAATCAAGCAAACAAATCTGGGGTTAACAAACACTCGCAAGCACAATCCGAGGGAATTCACTCCCAGAACCCATGACTGATCCACTTCCGCCACTTTAGCCACTGTTAATCCTGAGAGTGAGTTCCCCCAGAACGTGGGTGCGAGACAGAGAGACAGAGAGAGAGAGAGAGAGAGAGAGAGAGAGAGATTCCCTGTCATACATGCAGCACAATCACAATTTACAGTATATGCCTTGTCTAACATGGACGTGTCTGTCCTTTGAAACGGCACATTGAAATGAAACGTTCCTCTCAAAATGTTCTTTGAAAATGTTCTCTGAAATAACATAAAATATACTTGGCCTTTTTGCTTTGGAGAACACTGGCCAGTTAGTCCTGAGGACTAAACATGACATAATTATAAATAAATAAATAAATAAATAAATGTGTGAATAAATAAGTAAATATAGAAACAAATAAATACATAAATACAACATACCCTGGAAAATTGCTAAATGTATTCCTACTTTTGTTTATTTACATATTTCAAGATTTATTTATTTCTAAATTTCCAAATTTCTTCATTTATTTATTTATAATGATGTCATGTTTAGTCCTCCATACGTTAGTCTGGAGGGAGAAGATAGGAAGAAAGTCAGACAACTCACTTTAGCAACTGTTTCTGGCAGTGCTTTGAAATTCTTGCGGTAGCCTTATTTCCTTAGCCTTAGTTCCTTGTTTTTTTTTAATTTTTTTTATATTATACAAACATGACCAAGAGGGCCTTTAGAACGATGGTACTCTTAGTCCCATACCTGGTTAGTATGTCAACTCAAATGGCCATTCTCCACTGACTTTGGCATTTCCACCCACAGAATATCTGCTTATTAGATTATTTATTTATTTATTTATTTATTTGTTTATTTATGTATTCTTGCAATATTAAATGTTAAAACTAGCTAAAGCTAAATGAACTCTTTTCTCCCCCCCCAGTGTCCTAAAGTAGCTCTAAAAGCTTTCCATCTTATTAAAGCATCCAGATGTTTGGTATTGTCCAGTAGGCAGTTGTTTTTGACTTACCCCTGTTAGAGCTCTATACGGTTATCCAAGTGATCCATGTATCGATAGAGCGATCCCGCTGCAACACCATACTGGTTCACTACCTCACATATGTATATACCATTGAGGTCAGGGGTCGACTTCAGGAAATGCAGTCTATCTCCATCCACTTCCACTCCCTGTGGAAGTTCTGTCCAGTTCTGTCTAGTTAGAAAAAAAGTAAGGTATGCAGTTATGCTGTGTTTGTGATGCCTTGTAGCTGGTCATTTACAGTTTCTTATAACATCATGTTGCAACTTTGGACTTATATGGCAACACAGTAGCAAAAGTAGGCATTACAGAGTCGCTTACTATGTTTGTGTGTAAAATGATCTAAAGTCATACAGTTGTTAATAAATGTCAAAATAGACTGAGATTTTTTATAGTGTTCACTGTATGAGAATACTAATGTAATGTTTGTACACAAAGAAGGAACTGGTACTGTAGTTGAGAGGAATAGTCCAAGTCGAGAGCTTTGCCTGTTATGCAGTGGTTTTTGGAGTGTTGTAGGAGTGGAATTAGTGTATAAGCTGCAACTTTAAACCAAATGCAGCATTAGAAGACAGATGTGTGTGTTTGTACTGTCTGTGTGCATGTGCACGTGCATGTGTGTGTGCATTTTTGTATGCGTGCTTGCGTGTGTGTGTATGCTTGCGTGCATGTGTGTGTGCGAGAGAGAGAGAGACTGCATCTCTAACTTCTTCTTTCTCCTCTTATGTAAATTTGGTGAAACCATTACAGACCTGCATGCCAGTTTCAATTGCAGACCAGATGAGAGAACTAAACTTTTAAGGTTTAACAGTCACTTGATCACATGATGGTTATCCTGAGGCAGAAAGCTAATTTTCACTCCCTTTGCCCTGATGGTGCATAAACCTTTGCTTCCAACTTGACCTTTTGCTGACTATGACGTGTCCCTTCTTTTTTCTCATCCCCCCCTCTCCTTGAATCACTTTTTCCATCTCTTCCCCTCCCTCCCTCCTATTTAACACAGACACACCATTATTATATGTATAGGTACTTTGTAAATACTATTTTTACATTAATTCACGTAAATGAGTCTTTGAGTTTTTTATGTATGAAAACTATTTTTTTTTTGTCTTTTGATGTTGGTAAAATATAAAAAAATTTTTTGTTGTGAAGATGCTTCCTAGAGTTTTCATAGTGGAAAATTATTTCTTTGTAATAAATACCATATGGACTATTTTTCCACAATGAAAACAAAAGTTCAATCCAACATTTTGAGTAATTCATCTGTCATATCTTTTTGATTAAGGATAATAATGAACATGTCAGCAAACTCATTGTTTTGTAGATCATCTAGAAATTGAGACATTTGTTTTTGAATATAGAGAGAAAACATTTTATGAAATAATAATTTAACTGAATTAAACATTGCCTGTCTACAGTAGTTAATACACTATATAAGGTTACAAGAAAATAAGCATGTATAGCATTATGAAACATAAATTGACATATATTAGAAAACACATGTTTTTGAAATAAATGACAAACCATGTTTGTGCCAAGTGGGTGGAGCTTAAGCCTCATTAATAAATATTTTATTAATTAAGTTCCTGATAATGCAGCATTCACGAATGCACAAAAAAAATGTTAATTAAAAGTGTTACCTACAGTCGTATTTAATATACTGTAGACTGACTAAAAAGTCAGTACATTAAAGTCTTTATGTGTGAACTTCTCCCTTTACGTAATTAGATGTTGTCACTGTTGGACATCTGTATTGTCAAAGCACACTACATTTTCTTCTGCTGTAAATGTTAAGTCCTCTGCTATAAGCAGCATGTGTTTACCTGCGCCAGCTGTATTTGGTGTTTTCCGCCTCTGGTTCTGTTACACATTGAAACTCCTGGTAATGTGTGGGATGTTTAACATGAACCACGTAGGCTACTTGAGGAGAAGCTGTAGAGAAAAGACGGGAAACAGACTCAGGCCAAAAAATGTATAATTATAATTGAAGTATGAGCGCTCAAATGTACAACCTCATGCTGAAAATATAATTCAATTAATAAAACTGAAGAGATGCCATTCTCATTTGAATTTGACATTCATGAGCTATTCCCTTCAAGATTTGTTATTCCTGCTTTTCGTGGCACCATGGCAACAAAGCCAGACATGCCCTCAGGCATTTAATTTTGTAAGCGTATTTCTCCCTAATTTAGTCGTATCCAATTCCTCCGCACCACAGGGGAGCTCCCATAATACTGTAAGGCTACTACTACCACTCAGTCTGGAGGGCCGGAGACTGAACCACGTGACGCCAGCTGACTGTATCTTTTCGAACTGCTCTCTTACGCACCATTGTGGGGCGGCTGTAGAGCCGTGATTAATGTGGGAGCCCTAAGTATCTCTCATCCCTCCCCTCTGAGAGAGCTCGGCTAATCAGCTCTCTCTAGACCTCCGGCTGCGAGAGGTTACAGCATCACCCGGGGATCGCCCCGTAGGCCCCATGTCTCAGCATTTTTAAGACCCCCGCTGACCTCAGATGGTGGCGCTTAACCATTGAGTTAATGCTTCATGAAGACGCACATCTACTGTATAGTCTCAACTGCTATGTGTAAATGCAATATTTTTAGTCATTAAAGCAACATGTGTTCAAACACGAATCAGCCCTACCATTAACTCAATTACATTACATTTTATTTGTATAGCACTTTTAAGAACTGTCATTGTCGCAAAGCAGCTATACACAAACAAAAGAAATTATGGAAATTTGTATGAAATGTGAACGTGTATGAATCAAAATGATTAACACCACAAAACACACACATTAACAGTGATTGTCAATCATACAAGTAGTGCCAGGATCATGGGTGCTCAAGGGCTCTCACATGCCCTTGAGGACCAAAGGTCAGCCTGGTTGGTCCGATTCCACAGAAAAGCCATTGTATCACAAACCATAAAAAGGCACGCGATCACCCAGTGCACTACAGCTTGCCGGACACAGTGTCCAACAGGCACAGAAACCAAGTCTCTGACCTGACCTCCAAATTTCCTGCATTCCAATCCGATCATCCATGTGGTGTCAAGGGCCAGAGTAAAGGAATTTACACAATACAACAAAAGCGTAAAGACTACGAGCTCCATATGGTTTTAGAACTGGAACGACATGACATAATTGGAGTACTTCATTGCTTTCATTCATTGTCATATACTGTAGTATCTCTCAAGAATTATATATATTAACACATACTACTGTATATGGATTTCTAAGTTTACAGCAATCACTGCAAGGACAAAACTTTTTTTCTGAATGTATGATCCACATCATATAATCACCCAAATCCCCATTTATATAAATAAATAAAAATAATGGGTTATATCGGAATGTGCCATCTTAAAGTTACAGGGGTTTTGAGATGTTCCTGAGTGTGAACTTTCATATGTCATAAAATATTTACGGGTAAATTATGATGAATATGCTCAATTAACTATAGTATCAACACTTAATTAATTCGCCTAAAAAGATTTTTGTTTTAAAAAAAAAAGAAAAAAGTAATATCAGAAATTAATGCTGACCTGATTTATTTTGCATCCTCATTTTTAAAATAATTTTTTTCTAAACAAGTCGTGTTTGGTCTGCTTAGTACTACACTGTGTCTGATGTGGTTTGTTTGAAAAGCAGAAGCTTAATTTTGAAACTGGTTTCTTCTTTGCCATCAGCATGAATCACTTTAGTCAGACTGCTCCGTGGACATATTACAGCATTGTTTTTGTTCAAATGAATTGATCATTTTAAGCGATTTCCCTCTGGATTTAATAAAGTTCTTTGAATCTTGAATCTTAAATCTAATGATAAAATTAATTCATCTAACCTAAAAATCTTTCCCAATTAAGTTCGTGACAGGTTATTTCAGGAATGCTGGATTAGATGCCAGGAAAGCACAACATACTCTCTATGCACCCTTCCACGAAATCCTCCTTTGGAGGAGGAAACATTAAAGAAGTATGAAGCACATTATCTTTAGTTTTGTTTAACTTTGGTTTAGGACATCTACCATTATACTTTATTCATCCTAGAAGAACATTTCCCAAACGCTGCTTGGAGTTTGCTCCATTTATCCCTCTATGTCTACTTCTTATGCTTTCTTTTGGGGGCTGATGACCTGAGCAGAACTAGAACTCTTGTCTCGGTGGTTCCATGTTTACAACAACAACTGCAAGGACAAAAACATTTGCTGAAGATAAATCAATGTGTGTTCATGCAGTGTTGGCAATGATGGAATATGTACTGTATATGGTCCACGTCATACTGTACAGTATATTCACCTGAATTAAAAATGAGGGGTTATACAGTATCAGAATGCGCCATCTGAAAGTAACAGGGTAAACTTTCATATGTCATAAAATATTTACAGTTAGATTACGATCAATAGTTTTTTTAAATAATTATTTAGCTAAATTAACTACAGTATCAACACTTATTAACTGTTATTTTATCACTGTTCCACCATCAGTAAAGGCTGAACCTGAGGCTTCTTGGTAATCCTGATGTTTACCATACAATGTTGTACGGAAAGTCTAACTGAAAGTGGAAGCTATTTTTTTTCCCACAGAGCTAAGTTCTCATGTTTCATCACTGTCTCTGCTACTGAATCCAATAAAATTTAATCACGTCCCTACGCCCACCTTCCTCCTTTCTCCTTCAGGCTAGGAGTTCTCATCTTGTTGCATGTTCCTAAACAACAATCACACAAATCCTGTTACACACAGACAAAAAAAGCATCTGTCTTGTGTAGCTTTTACATATTGATATTATGTCAGTGTTAATGGTCTAAAGCCCTATAATTTGAAATGAGATTAAAAAAAAAAATTATTTGATTAGTTTTATCTGGAGATCTCTAGTCATTTTTAATAATTGTGGAGGTTGTCTGTGATTTGTAGAGCAAAAATGTCCCTGCAAATGACCTACCACACTTCGCAGTATACCGAGTTTCTGTGAGAACATTAGTCCTGTGCGAATGAGCATGTCTGTGATTTGGCCAGGATTTGCTGCCGTCATACTGTATATCATTTTTTTTCATAGTTTTGGTTCCTGTTATACAATATATAGTAAATGATAAGTAAGTATCAGCGGCGGACTGGCCATCTGGAGCACCGGGCGTTTTATATTTTTTGAATATATTTACATTCTGCCTGGGCCGGCCGACATTGACCAGCGGGCCAATCAGTAGGTAAAATATATTTTAAAAATGACGGAAAACATAATATTGCATCTATTGCATCTCAGGTGTGCGCGTGAGGAGGAGAGAATTGAGTAGGAGCACATGTGTGCTTACCCCCCAGAAAATAGTTTTTACCCTTTTCTTTACTTTTACTTTGTTTTGTATTATAATTTTGTTTTTGTGATGAACGTCTCGGGTTACTTTGCTGTAACCCTGTTCCCTGAAAAAGCGGGAATGAGATGCTGCGTGAAAACGCTATGCGAATGTCGCTTTGTTCAACCGGTTGTGAAGCATGTGTGTATCAAACACGGCAAATTTTGGCTTATATAACCTCGGTCAGGTGATGTCATCTGATGAGGTGCACCTGCAGGTTATAAATAGGAGTGAGCTGGAAACATTCTCAGGTCAATTTTTGAAAGCACGTCCAGTCACGTCAGCAGTGCGGCATTGGAGCGCAGCATCTCGTTCACGCTTTTTCAGGGAACAGATTTACAGCGAAGTAATCCGAGACGTTCCCTTTCAAAAGCTACACTTGATGCTACGTGAAAACGCTATGGGAATGAGGATACCAACGCCGCTGCACTGCAAGTATCTGGACCCCCAGGGTTGTGTTGCGTGTGCACAATAGCCAAAGAGGTCTCAGACATAACTTTGGGATGCTGACTCGAGGACCCATGAGCCCGGAGTAGCATGAACATCCAAACTATAGAATCTGACAAATGTGTGCGGAGAGGACCAACCTGCCGCATCACACACTTGCTGCAAGGGGACACCTTTTGCCAGAGAAACTGATGAGGCAATCCCCCTGGTCAAATGAGCCCTGATTCCTAGAGGCGAAGTGAGGAGTTTTCTGATGTGGCTATCTCAATTTTTGCGGAAGCAAGAGAGGAATCTCTTCTGCCCATTCACAAGAAGCGCCGGGGCATGCTTGAGAAGTGGACGCTAAAACTTCCTGATCCGGCAAGAGCGTGAGAGAAAGGGGGGATTCTGTCTCATGCGCGTCTGCCAGATCGGCACGTGAACCCCACGAATGCGCCGCGGCTTCTTTTTAAAGAAGGCGAGCTGCGCGAAGCACCTTAATAGGGAGGAGATCACAGTGCTCACACTCTCCCTGGAGCCCGATGAGAGCGTGCTCTTCCCCCAAAAACAAAAAGTGTGGAGATCGCCCTCCGAAAGAGATCTGTCACACGGAGGCACGCATCTCCTATCAAACTCTGCCATATTGATGAGTTATCTAACACTTTCTTTGCCTTTGTTTATATATTTGCTTTGCACACACACGCAAACACAATGCGGTCCTTGAAGACAAAAAGACCTGAGGATGTTTCCGGTTCACTCCTATTTAGAGCCTGCAGGTGCACCTCATCAGATGATGTCACCTGACCGAGGTTATTTAAGCCAAAATTTGGCGTGTTTCATACACACATGCTTCACAACCGGTTGAACAAAAGGACGTTCCCATAGCGTTTTCACGCAGCATAGAGCGTAGCTTTTGAAAGAGAACGCTATTGTTGGTTCTGAGCTCTTTTTTCCCTCAGCAAAGCGTCACAGTTTGTGTGGATGCGAATGTATTGTAATCCTATTCCATACGTGTTCTGAACCTTTCACTTTTAATTTACAGAGGGAGAGATATGGGGATCCTTTCTCGATACAGCGAGAGCAAAGAATTAATAATTACCATGGATGAAAATGAAAAAAAAAAAGAAAGGTGGAGCTGAAGATTTACGCGAAAAGATGCTGTGAAATGCTTCAAATTAGCAGATTATGCCTTTGGCGTGAGGGAAAACTGCAGTTGCGCAGGCTCTGACAGCTCTAGCATTATGGTCAGGGATAGCAAGGCTGGATCCAGCAGGAGGTCAGTGATGATGTTGACCAACACCTCTCCCCTTCTATACCCGAGCCAAGTGAAAAGGATGGATCAACTGAACAGATAAACTAGAATAAAATCAGTGGCAGCATTAGCTCAGGCTAGTAAACTAGTTACTCGTTTTAATTATTATTATAGTCAATATTAATTCAAAATAAGGTTGAGAAAATATTATTTTGAATTAATATTGACTACAATAATAATCACTAGCAATATACAGTATGTTCAGTGATACTTCAAATAATATGTTTAAAAAGCATTTATTTCTGTATTGTGTTATATTTTTATACTAGTAAGTTGTATTAAAAATAAATCTCCATGTTACTGAGCCAATGTATTATGATGTGGGGTGTGGTGGGCTGCGGTGGGCCAGGAAGTTCAGGGCCACTTTTTGGTCCCAGTCCACCCCTGGTAAGTATAGTAAATATACTGTACTATATTACCGTTTTTATCCATCGTCCGCAAAGTATGGAGGCTGCATTGGAGTGCTTTAAAAGTATTTTGGGTGCTGGGTCATATCACTATACACCATACAACAATGCAATGTGCAGAGAGAGAAATCCATCAGAAGAGCGAAAGATTGACTAGATGAAGATGGATGACATGAATAGCAGCAAGCGGAAAGGAACATTCATGAATTTGACATAAAATCCACGAGATATGCCAGTAAATTCAACTGTTTAAAAAGTTATTTATTTATTTGCTTGTGCTTCAAATATTACAATACCTGCAATTGCATCAACCTTAAATCCCTGACACTCATTAATCTGCTGTTTGATGTTTCTTCTAATCTCTGTATTTCAATAAAATTAACTATTTTGAACATTTAATCGCCTTTCTTCAGACCTATTTCTTCAGAAAACAAGCAATCCTGACATCCTGACATTTTCATTCTTAAGCAGTGACAGCACTGACTGAAGCCCTGCTGTGCTTTATGAGAAAACTTGTACTTTTGGACTATAATCAAGTCAAGATGGTGTCGATGAGGTCAGCTGCTGCACACAGCTGTAACATCTTATACACTTAACATTTCATACACTTCTATTTCAATTTCATTTATTTATTTATTTATTTATTTTTAAACTTTTTTCAGCTAAACTGTTTTTCTATTTTTGTATCATTTAAAATTTTTATTTCTCTGTTTAAATACTTAATTTTGCATTGTGGGAAATGTACTGTATTCTGTATTCATTCATCTTCACTGTCTGCTGAGTCATGGTGACATCGCAGGAAACCACACAAAACGGCACACACATGAATTTATTTAACCAATCCACCACCAATTCATCTAATTTAAATATTTTTTGAGAGATAGAAGAGGAACAACAACAAAAAAAAACCCTGTAAAGTCATAGAGAACCTGCAAAGAACCTACGAAGAACATATGAAACTGCATGGGTAACACGCAATAACTCACTCAAGATCGAGCAGAAAACGTAACCTTTAAGGAGAAACCAGTAGCAGACACTTTTAGAACATTCACAACACACATGGTTCTTTAGATGGCCCTTTGCAGAACCTCAGAATGTACAATAAAGTGGTTTGCTATAAAACTGAGAAGTAGCAGAAGTAGAAGATACCAACTTTTGAAGAACCTTTATTAGAAAGTTTGTAAAGATTTGTTACAAAGTTTCTATTATGAATTCCTATTTAAAAGTTTAAACAAAAAAGTTGCATTATTTTAGATATTTAATTCACAAGAAGTACAATAAACGAAAGAGTTCCACCATGCCGCATTTCAGAACGTCTGTGACGTAATTCTACTTCCAGGTCATTTCCTTCTCATTAGTTTACACAAATAAGGACAAGATGAAAAAACGAAAGCTAAAGTCCATAACTTTAGCTTTATGTATTGTGGGATGCATTACCGATACTATACATTACCGATACTGTATGTACTGTAGTATCGGTAATGTTCTTCAACACCCTGCATCACATACCGCTTTAACAGAAAGAGCATCTGATAAAATACCCGGAACAAAACACCGGGTAGATCTGATTCAACAAACATTCCATCCTGGCACACATTCTTGTACTTACTATACTTACCATCATTTACTATAATATACAGTACTGTATCTAGAGATGCACAATATACACATTTATTAACGTATAATAAACCTATACTTCTGACAATATTTTCCACAATTGTCCATAACTTACATAAGATTATATAAAAACATCATTGTCAAAGTTAAACTTACCCTGAGTCGTGTCCAAGAGAAAAATAAATAAAATAAAACCCATAGTTTGGCATAGTTGTGTGTTAGAGTGCATCAGTTTCATTATCAGGAATGTGTATAATATGTCTACTGTATGTGTATGTGTGTGTGTGTGTGTGTGCTCTTGTCTGTGTCTTTACTGCTGTGCATGCATGAGTGTGACCTAGTACTTATAGTTTCTCTCTAACCACCTTCTGATCTAGTCCCACCTCTGGCTTGCTTGACAATTCATTGGTTGTCTGACTAGCTGACTCCTTTTCACTGTGAGCTATTTTTAATTGACCAGGGATGGGAAAGATAGCAGTTACTGTATAGTGTGTGTAGAAAAACAATATCTATATCTAAACTTGCTGGATGACAGAATCAAAGTCTGCCAGTCCAAGGTTTTTAATTATTATTATTTTTTGTCTAATTCAAGACTGATTTTGTTACAATTTAGAATTTTGCTTTGTCAACATCTGCATTGTATATAGATCACTCATGGTAACACACTTCAGGGATTAAAAAAAAAACAGCCTAAGGTTGAGGAGAGAGAGAGAGACAGAGAGAGACAGAGAGAGAGAGAGAGAGAGAGAGAGAGACAGAGAGAGAGAGAGAGAGAGAAAGACAGAGAGAGAGAGAGAGACAGAGAGACAGAGAGAGACAGAGACAGAGAGGAGTCTAGCACGAGCCATGATGGAACATTTTTGTGAACTGACTATTTACTGTATATAAAGACTATGTGGGTTTTCTATAGAAACTGGATTACTTTTAAATTTCCTAATCATGCAGAAAATAAAATAAAGTTCTATTATGTAGTTTTATACTATGAGATATTGACAAAAAATGTACCACACACACACACACATATCTATCTATCTTTCTGTCAATTAAAAATTGCTAAAGGCCATGTGTGTGTGTGTGTGTGGGGGTGGGGGGGGTGGGGGGTTGGGGGGGGTTCTGGAGAAGAAGCTGTTCCTCAGCCTGTTTGGCCTAATTGTCGCATTTCTTTTGTGTGAAGGGAAGGGCACAAGGAATGTGCCCTGAATGGAACAATATCTGGAACAATTATGGAACAAACAAAATAATGACAAACATAATGGCTTTAATACTTGGATGATAACCCTTTGCAGTCAATGACTGTCTGATATTACTGTCTGATTATAGAACCAACAGATATTATCAAAAGTTGAGTTCTGTCCCTCGAGATGCTTTGCTTCTTGAGGTTACTGTCTAATATTTTTTTGCCTTTACTGGAAAATGTGTGTGTGTGTGTGTGTGTGTGTGTGTGTCCGCGCAATATTTAGCAAGTTAAACTGTAACTGTGTGTGTGTGTGTGTGTGTGTGTGTGTGTGTGTGTGTGTGGGGGTATGCTAAAGGTTTTGCCTTCGCTCATATCTTGAGTGTTTCATTTGGTGGTGTACTGATGCCAAATGCAAAAAAAAAAAAAACACACAGAAAAAACAAGCAAACAAAAAAAACATATCTTTGTTCCAAAATTTAAGGACATTACTTTACATTTCAAATTGTGCAAGAACTCTTTTGTTGTTGAAGTTGAATCATGCCAACTGGACTTCGGTCAACTTCCAGATAACCTGCAATAGATGATTAAAAATCTTTCCTGCAATCAAGTGTGATGACTAGCAAAAATAACATCTGTGAGCGGATGGAAAATGACAAAAATGGGAAGTGATCATTTATCTTTTGCCGCATGTTTTGATGTTTCATCTAAATAACTATCATCTACTGACGTATTGGCTCTTGGTGTGGACATACTGTACTGTAAACAAATATGTACGATTAAGTTGGCGGTCTGAGTGTCACTTATTTTATTAAATTTTAGCAGGCAAGATCAGTTACACCGTACTGTAGATGACATCTTTTCACATAATAAAAATCACTGCCTTTACAGTATGTAAGAGATCGAGGTTATGTGCATTATACTAAAAGGAGTTTTTAATGTTTTGACATGAAAGAAATGAAAGATAATATTCCCTCAACTCATGTCGCGGTAACATTGATAGTCTGTGGCTAGCCACAGGTTTATTATTCTGGTTACAACAACGTGGTATTGAGATGAATAAGAAAAAATTCTGTTATTATAAGATAATGAAAATTTGAAAGTCTGACCGTAAAATTTGTATATTTCCATGGCTCTCGGCTGGAAGGAAAAGCAAAGTGTAGAGAAAACAAACCCGAGAGTCAACAGACATATGTTTGCTTATCCCTCTGATTTATCACACACTACTCATGAAATGACTTGTTCAGCAACATTCTTGGATAAGAGCCATGATACAGTAGTAGTTAAGTAACACAAAGTTTTCACGCGTGTGCAAGGTGTTGGCTTTTACTTTACATTGTCAAAGTCATCAGGAACACGGAAAACATGAAGTAGAAGCATATTTGACATTTAGAATCGAATTACACCCGCGATGAGGATTTATTGTGGAAATTGATCACACTTATTCAAACTTACATGTAATTCTAGACTTGTGTGATACACGAGATTTACATACTTGATCAGAGATATGTGATTTTAACTTTGAACTTACTACAACTATTATTATGTGTGTGGATTCAACACGTTATTACTATTTAGCAAGTTCAACTGTAACTGAACATGTCTGACATTAGACCACACAGCTGAGAGTATTGTATATGACTACATACAGTACACTATATTGCCAAAAGTATTCGCCCGCCTGCCTTCACATGCATGTGAACTTGAGTAACATTGAATTCTTAATCCGTAGCGTTTAATATGATGTTAGCCTCACCCCCTTTGCAGCTATAACAGCTTCAACTCTTCTGGCAAGACCTAAGACCACAACGATTAGGTGATGTAAGCCTTGGATGCAACTGCTTGGCCATGGAAACACATTCCATGAAGCTCTCTACGCACGGATCTTGAGCTAATCCGAAGGCCGCATGAAGTGTGGAGGGGTCTGTAGCTTCAAATTCAAATTCAAATTCAAATTCAAATTTTATTTGTCACATACACAGTCATACACAGTACGAAATGCAGTGAAATGCTTAGTACGACCGCCAGTGACCTTAGAAATGTAAGGTCTGTTGAGCTCTGACTCTGAAAGAGCTGTTGACTCTGCAGAAAGTCTGCGACAACTTTGTGCACTATGTGTCTCAGCAGCCGCTGAGTGATTTTACACGGCCTACCACTTCGTGTCTTGTGGAGTTGCTGTCCATTCCCACTAAAACCACTAACCGTTGACTGTGAAATACTTAGAATTGAGGAAATTTCACGACTGGGTAGCATCCTATTACGGTACCACGCTGGAATTTACTGAGCTCCTGAGAGCGACCCATTCTTTCACACATGTTTGTAGAAGCGGTTGATTTGATACACCTGCAACCATGGAAGTGATTGGAACACCTGAATTCAATTATTTTGATGAGTAAATACTTTTGGCAATGTAGTGTTTTTGTGGAAGTCACGGGATAGTTTGAAGATTGTCTTTGAAAACCCTTCAAATAAAATTAAACGATTCCATAACCAGCAAACACTGTCATTAAGCCAGAGCTATCTGACAACACTGGAAATGAAACACAGATGCTCTCTACAGAAACGGACAGAGAAGACTCTACATCTTGAGGAAACTCGAGTCCTTTAACGTCTGCAGCAAAATGTTGCAGATCTTTTATCAGTCTGTTGTGGCGAGTGCAATATTTTATTGCTGCTATTTGCTGGGGCAGCAGTGACTCTAAGAAACTCAACAAACTCATCAGGAAGGTTAGCTCAATACTGGGTACTCACATGGAGTGTTTGGAGCTGGTAGTAATGAGAAGGATGCTATCGGATGCTGACGGATAACCATCACATCCCCTCCACAACCTATACTGGCTAAACAGAGAAGCACTTTCAGCTCCGCAGTGGCAAAGAAAGCAGTCTTTGTCTTTTAGTGTGTACATCTATCTATCTATCTATCTATCTATCTATCTATCTATCTATCTATCTATCTATCTATCTATCTATCTATCTATCTAGAATGTGGTATTAGAGGTGAAAGCTGCAACCACTTAATTAGATTAAAAACGAGTTAAGAATAGGGGCAAAGAAGCATGAAAAAAAATGTATATGACAAAAATTATAAACCTATTACATAGATTTTATAGCAGTGTATTAAATTATTTGTTGAGGAATATGCTTGTATATTAATTACGATGTATCCTTTAGTTTGTTCAAATTTCTTAAACCCCCTCATTTCTTCATATTAAATTAAATTAAATTATGTTGATTTAATTAAATACATGGGAACAAATGTTTTACAATAAAAAAAATTGACAGTTTATATAGCAACCTCAGCAGCAACCCCATTTCCCCTCTCATCTGTTCCAGCCACTCAGCATTCAGCATCACCAGTACTGTATACTAATCTGTATAGATCTGCACCTGTTTCCTCATCGGTTCATGTCCTAAGTTTAACGCTTTTTATGCTCAAATGCTTATGCTTTAAACATTCCTCTAAAACTGCTCAAGTACAGGGACTGCACTGAAAACGAGAGCCAATAATTTGCCAAAAACGAGAGGCAAAAAAAGTCCTCCAGAACGCCTGAAGAACTAGACTGGAAAAGTCTGGCTCTTTGGAGGCAGAATGTGAAGAAATGAGGAGTGGACAAGTTGCAAGACAGTTGCACAGTACTCTATATGACAATACAACAGATAAGGGGACTATAAAAACACACTATACCATGTCAGAAATGAGGCCAAGCTAAATATTTTTTTTTTTTTTTTTTTTTTTTACAAATAAATATATCTGAATTATTTACCACTTTGTGTTGTTATATTACATAAAATTCGAATCAAATACATTTTTGTCTGTGCTTGTAACATAAAATGGCAAAGTTTAAGGGGTATGAATACTTATGCAAGGCACTGTACAGTATATGACTGTATACTTAGAAGTCAGTGTGAAAGTCATTGGATATAGTATGTATAAGATTGTTTTAAAAAAACAATTAAAAGAAAATAAACCTTTCCATAAATACTGTTACAGATCCATAAAATATTAACATATCATTAATTGTGATTTGTTAGTTAGCTGGCATGTGACAGATATTTGGACCAGCTACATACTTTATGATCAGCTGAGGAAGAGAAACATGAAGTGAAACTACTTGAAGATCAAATACTGTAGAACATGTTCTCGTTGCATTGCAGTACACCACTGGTGTATACAGCCTGATTAAAAGCAGCCCCGGTATTTCAACATGTGAGGCCTGAAAGCTGCACTGGAAAAAACGATTGAATGAATGAATGAATTAAAAAAAAAAAAAAAAGTGCAAATGATTTTGACTTACTCTCTATTTTTAGACTGTAAATGTTTGTTTTAGCTCTTGTTTTGCTTTACTGCTGACTGTGCTGTAATTGTGGTTTTGTGTGCCTATGCATGCAAAGAGAGCAGTGCTAATCACTCGAGCTATAATGCATAATAGATAGATAGACATCCTGTTTGGAGGGAAGCTGCCTCAGGATGTGGTCTGAAGAATGCATAGTGCAAAAAAATGATTGCATGGGTTAAAATCAGGGGTAGAACTACAGTATGTAAATCCTAATACATAGCTTTAAATTAAATTGTACTCTATTAAAGTATTTGTGCAGACAAAATAAATATTGCATGTTTTAAACGTATTTTTTAAATTGATTTATACAAAAATCTGAGTCAGCACAAAAATCCAGATGACACTGACAATGATGTGAAGTCAACATACAGTAGGCACATCCAGCAAGTCGAGCTGCAGTCATGGCCTCTCATGTGTAACCCAGGAATATCATCATTAGTGGCAGCATTTTTTGTATAATTTCTATAATTTGTTTGTGTAATTGCATTTCATAGTGCAATGTTTCTTTGGTCCAGATATGTGTTGGAACATTATTCAAAACAGTAATGTCCATACTTGTTTATTAATTGACAGATTTGAGTTTTGTTGTAAAATTTTATTTTACAAATCTTGAAAACTACAGTATTTTATGATACATGACAACGCAGCACATGAGGTAGGGTAAGCAAATGCTTTATACCGTGTCATAAATGAGGCCAAGCAGGATGCAAAATGCAATTTAAAATGTTTGGAGAAGACAACGCAAACAGTGCGATACGTACTGTACTTTAAGAGCATGGTCTGAAGACAGGTCAGGCGCTTGGCAGTCCTGCCAGCTGAACAGGCTGAGATACGTACAGTAATGAGGACTGTGCTGTCGTGACGGCCTTTATTTTGTTATTCAGCTCAGTTATGCGATGATTGTGGTAACCCACTAACTTTCTCTGAGTGGACATGATGACAGCGTGGCCAGTGAGCTTCCTCTTCTTAGGTACAGTAAAGGCAAAATAATCTGTCAGAAACGAGGACAAGCAGGATGCAAGGGCAATTAAAATATTGACTGAGCAATAAGGTAAAGTTAACAACCTGTACAAAAACAATCTGTACAAAAACAATCAAGAGGTGATCAGAAGACAGGAGGGTGAGGCGATGTACAAACAGGTTATTAAAGAACAATCAAAGTCCACAACCGTAGTTCAAATTGCAGAACAACAATACACATGAGAAATGTGGGTAAGATGAATGCAAAATGTCTGCAACGGTTCTTGGTGTGAAGTCCCATGTGAAATGTGAAATACCATGTATTTAGTATTATTTTTTGTATTCTAAAACTAGCATCTTGTTCACTGAATGTTTTATTTCCCATACTTCCCAAATTTCCCACTTGTGAAAACCTCAACTCTTAAAAAGTTCACCACATTCAGAACTGCACACATTTTTAAAAGCTTTACAGAGCTTCGCAGAATGTAGAAGCACTGTACAAACCAGATTCCAAAAAAGTTGGTACACTAAACAAATTGTGAATAAAAACTGAATGCAATGATGTGGAGATGGCAAATGTCAATATTTTATT
>JAQQZT010000036.1:26788606-26807552 GCA_030068275.1 Clarias platycephalus | reverse complement strand
CATCGCACGTATAATGCACTCTAAAATCGACACTATCAAACTTGGAAATGATATAACATCCAATCAAACATCACGTTTTTAAAAGTAACGAATTTGTCACGACTCTTTTCTTATGCAGCACGGCTAAAAAGATAATAAAAAATTAAAGGAGGTGGGGGTAAGGTGGTTCTGTTGGTTGTTACCAAGGTTCTGTTTCAACCGGCAATAACAATATCACTGATTACATTACATTATTTTTAGCTTTAACCTTTAACCAACTCTATCTACAACCTGTTAATTAACACTAGTTCTACTAACGCTAGTTATTCACGAGCAGCGTTAGTATAACTAGCGTTAGTACCTGTCGTTAAACAGTTTGTAGAAACAGTTCAAAGGTCAAAGTTAACAACCCTCCAGGGTTGAGGGTTTGATTCCCGCCTCGTCTTTGTGTATGGAGTTTGCATGTTCTCCCATGCTTAATGGGTTTTCTCCGGGTACTCTGGTTTCCTCCAAACACATGCAGATTAGGCTAATTGGTGTGCCTATAGTGTGTGAATAAGAGTGTGATTGTGTGTCACCTCCAATGGTTTTGTACGCCGCCCACCTGGTGCCCTAAGTCTCCTGGGATAGGCTTCAGAGCCCCGACCCTATTGTGCAGGTTTTTGTTTACATTCAGCAAGTAGCTTTATTTTAAAGTAGATTATTCAATCTGGAACATACTGTAACTGCATAACATCACTTTTGCTCAAGTGCAGGTTAAACTTTAAACTGCTCATATCTTTATTTCTAATCAACATTTTAGCGCATAACACAGTGCTTACACGCCCTCACCTCAGACTGCTGTGGATATGTTTGCTTTATTCACCCATGTTTTATATACTTGACATTTTCTGGTGTAAACCATGCAGTGTTGAACTTTCCTTTGTGTTCCATGAGGATTTTTCCAGCTTGTTGGCACATTACCATCGTTTCTGTCCTGCACTGTTTCATACAGTTTTCTACAGTATACACGGCAATGTATTGCGGTAATTGATTGGGTCTAGTGAATGACGCATATAGGCACGTCAAAGTGGTACCTTGAAGAAAGTGAGGATTTGCCAAACCACAGGTTTCTGCCAAAGTTTCTGCCAAAGTTTCATTAAATTCACATACATACAGACAGAGAGACAGAAATTTTATCTATATCTCCAATATATGAAACATAAAGATAACTGTTTTATTGAAAAAGCAACTTCTGACAAATGTACAGTGTAGGGTACCGGAACTCGGTGCCAATACAGCACTGGTACCAATAGAACCGGTATGTACTAGAACGATAAAGTACGTAGATTTTTGGTACCACTTAAATGCCTGAGTGATCGATCGAAAAATTTGTCCTCTGGTTCTCTGGAATAGACATAAGAAGCATCATCACCCTCACTGCATGTGAAAGATAATTTCCTGACTGAGAAATGCATGTTAACTGGGTCTAAAACTCTAATAATACAAATCCAGCTGATCTTTGTAGTAACATGAGTGTTGTTTTCACATTATGACGCAAAAGCACAACTCAGGTAATGAGACTATCTGCATGAATGCATCGTGTGAATGGAGTACTTACACTTGCTCTGACAGCAGCAGGTAGCGTTAACTCCCTAAGATAAACATGCTTAAATCAAAATGCCTAAAGCTAAATATTCTAAGGTGTGTCTGTATTTCACAAGAAAGGATTCTGACAGTGTGACATGCAACAAATGCGTGTAAAGTGGGAAATGCGTCAAACCTAATGGTGTCATATTTTTCCAGCTAAGGCAAATATGGTCATGTTTCTGCAAAAAAACTGCTGAAATTAGAATCTGGTTTGTAGCGTACAAAGAATACCAACTATTTTACTGTTATTGGTGTTAAATTATTGTAGTTGGGTTAGATAGTATGTAAATTTGATGTGTTTTGTATTTACTTATTTTTATGTATACTTTAAAACTTATAATATATTTTTTATTTAAAATATTTTTTCAAATAAAAAGCCATTCTTTAATGTTGTCCACTATTTTTGTGTCTCTCTCTTTTTTTGTTTTGTTTTTTGAAGTATCGGGTCAGGCATCGTTTAGGCAGCAGTTTTAAAAGCATCGATTTGGGATCGTTATTGTAAAAAACCCAAAGAATACCCAACCCTACCAATGTACAGACAATGTACAGTAGAGTTCCATGAAATAGTATTAGCCACCAAAGGTTCTAGGCTTTTAGCATTGTTATTTACAGTAGCTCTTCTACTTTTTCCCACATGCATCAGTGACCCTTGGCCCCCATTTCCCTGGTTTCCTTCAATGCAACACTTTTGATATGTCCTGACCACTGCGGACACATCCCACAGGAGCTGCAGTTTTGGAGTTGCTCTTACACAGTCATATCAATTTGGCCCCATCACAATTGGGCATTCAAAAGACCACAGACTTTATGGTGTCTTAATTACAACTTAATTAGAGGCATGTTAGTGAGATAGAAAACTATAAATAAAATAATGAGATTCTTTTCTCATTATCCTGTGTGACGTTTTGAAGTACAGATCATCTAAATAGCTGATTTAGATGGAGCGTCTTGGTCTTGGGCAAGGCCTTTAACCCTATGCCAGTACCAAGCCCGGTTAGGAAATGGGTGGATTACTTCAAGAAGGGCATCTAGTAAAACAATCTGTCAGATGTGGTAGGTCAAATTATTCAATGTGACGACCCCAAGAATAAAGAGACAAAGCCCAAGAAAAATGATTATGATTATGATTATTATTGTGGAAAGAGTTACCCGAGTTATCCTTTACATGTTCCAGATAACTGACTCGTACAGTACATGTAAAGGATGATCCATCCGATAAGAATCGCTGCTATTGAAAATGTGTTGATCTACTGCATTTTCAAGTGGCTTAGCAGCTGCACTTTAATTTTAAATTTCCTAAAAGCCACTACATCCTCCTCCATTCCACAGAAGTCTATTGAGCAAGAGAGCTACCAGCAAGGGTTGAAGAATAATAATTACATTGTAATTTTATTGTGAAATGACAATAAAGTTATTTCCAAAGTCCTATACTTTTTTTTTGCCTTTCTGTGACAAATGTTTTAGTTTATGGTATAGTTATTTACCATTATTATACTGTTTCTTTTTTTTTCAGGTTTTACTCAAATGTACAGTATAAATAAAATGCATCATTCCTCTTCTTCCAATCCTCTAGATCCTCACAAAGCGAGCTGTAAAAACTAATAGTGGATGACTATTATTAATGAATGTTTTTAGTGATAAGGGGATAAGGCTTGTAATTTGGTTCAAGGAGCCATTTTTGTTTTGATGTGTATACAACGTTATATCTGCCAAGTTAGTACTGTAATAGCTCGTGTACCCTACTGCATGCAGGATATTTAGATAGTGTTTTCATTTGTTTTCACTCTTGTTCAGTTTAGACTCAGGGGAACTGTGTTGAGTGCTACGAGAGCTTTCCTTTTCTCTTGTGTCTCGTTCTGTCTCCTCAGGTTTTTGTTACTGTGGCTTCCTGCCCTAGGCAATCATAGAGAACAATACCCAGTTTATGTGCCAAACTGTTTTATAACCTGACATGATTCTGCTTGTCTTAAACAAAACAATCTGGCGTGAAGATGAAAGAATGTGTTTATTGTGAGCACACTGTGATATTGGAACAATCTTTTTAAACTTTAAAAATCTTTTTAAAGATTTAAACGTGCATAAAGGAATCGAAGATAATTTAAGAAAATTGTGATGAATGATACAACAGTTAGTTTGCCGGATGAGATAAAAATCCAAAGGGGCAGGGGCAAAAATCATCAACAAGTATCAAATGCATTGCTTTATTTAATTACACAATGTGCTAGTCTTTATGCTGATGACTCCGCTATCTAGCATTAACTTAGTATCAGTTCCTCAGTGACGTCATCCACATGAGGAAGTGCGTTGTAATATTTCGTCAATGTCCGGAATTTTAACATACACAATGTCTCTATCTTGATTAGGCACCACGTCACATCGTCACATCATCGTCACATACAGGAAGTGGCAGGGCACTGGTGGCTTAGTGGTAGGTGTTTCGTAACTGTCCCAAGCTTGGCGAGCCCTTGAGCCCTTCGGGATCAACTGAAAGACCAACAACAACAACATTGTCACATACTGGAAGTCCTCAGTATTTTGTCCTAGGCCTCTGGATAGGTTTTCTTGTGCAACCTCACATACTATGACACTGCAGTGCTAAAAATAAATCACCACCAACATTATGGCAATTGTGCATCTACTAACTGGTCATAATACAATAAAAAGTTTATAACAATGACCCTTACTGGGCAAGAAATATTGTATGTCTGCCTAATAATTTAGCAACCCATTATAGCGCAGAAAGTACAATTTTCAGAAGAGATAAAAACGCTTGTGCCATTTACTGTAGGTTGCCCACAAGAGGGCAGACATAGACTAGTATAGCAGATGCGTTACCTTCGATTTAGGTTGCATGACTAATTATAACTACCTCTCTCTTGTCACAGTGTGTAATTTATTACAGACAGGTCAATTTAGGCTTTCATATTTGGCTGGTATGAATATCGTACTCATACATATGATATCTAAACCAGTCTAGAACCCACTGACATTTATAGAAGACCTGAGACACAGTCAGGTGCTGAGACTCTTAGCCATTTAAATTGTACAAACGTTTTAAAGATGGCCCTACGTCCATGAATGTCTATCCAGTTGAGGTGGCTCAGAGCCCACTGCAGTCATTCCCATGAACATTCAGCGAGTGGAATGTCTGATCCTTGAAAATCGTTGGATACATTACAAGACGCATGGCATCTGTCTCTAGGAACTGTTCACACAATCATTCACAAACTCCACCTTCACATTACAGAAACTCGACTTGGAGTTATTTGATGGTTCCCTCAAAGATATTGATAATTCACACACCGGGGGTGGAACAAACATAAAAAAAAGCTACCACAGCAGCCTTCTAAATCATTTCTCTTGGTGCTCCATATGTTCTCTCTTTCTGCTCTTTCTCAACTCAAAACAACTTCTAAGTACTGTTTTTTTTTGTCAATGAGGATGTCGAAGATGATGTTGAGGAGGACCCTGATAATGAGGGATCCTCCTCTGATGAGAACGTTTCGTCTTCCCATTTGAACAGAAGATTAGACTAAGTGCTGCTAATGTCTTCAAAATAGTTCCAGCCCCACCAGATATCCTGTCAGCCATGTTCAAAACATAAGCATTCAGCATTTGAGCTCTTAATAACACCATCAATCGAAAGGATATACTTGAGATAACAAATTTAGAGGGGAGGCGCGTGTATAGGGACAGTTGACTTGACTGTGTTCCTCTTGCAAGCCTACATTGGGGTTCTCATTTTGGCACGAGTGTATAATTCAAAAGGCAAAGCAACAGCAAGCCTTTGGCCTGCTGACACTGGACGGGCACTATTTCCAGTCACCATGTCTTTAAACACATTTCATGCAATATGGGATGTTCTGTATGGGACAAGTGGGTTCAGCAATTCCCCTTTCTTTACAATATAGGCCCCCACTTGATTGTAGATGAATATTCTTTATTTTTTAATAAAGTCTTAATCTGTTTGACCCTGAACATAGTATGTTACTATTTTACATTCCCCCCCCCTAATTTAGTCCCCCTAATTCCTGTCACTAGGGGGCTCCCACATTAAGGCTACTACAAACATTCAGTGGGGAGAGCAGCAGACTATCAGATGTCACCGATCGCATCTTTTCGTACTGCTCAGTGTACGGCTATCCGCCAATTAACTCTCTCTAGGCCCTCGGCTGCGAGAGGCTACAGCATCACCCAAGGATCGAACCAGTGATCTCCTGATTATAGGGCGAGCACTTTACTGTACCACTGCGCCACTTAGGGGCCTAATACATTACTATTTTTGAAAATTTTCAAATAGTTTTTTATTCCAAATATTATACATGATTAAAATTTGTATTTAGAAATAATATAAAGCCAAAAAACACAAAAAAGTTATCAGTGAGAAAATCAGTGAGATTTTATGGTGATCTGAATATTTCTCCATAATCACCTAACGTGACTATAAATGTGACATAAAGTACCTGACACATACTGTAAACTTGGGTAACAATTTTATTTTCTGGAGGTTTAAAGTGCTGGGATCAAATTTATTAAACATGACATAATTATAAATAAATAAATGTGTGAATAAATAAGTAAATATATAAATAAATAAATAAATAAATACATAAATAAATAAATGTGTGAATAAATAAGTAAATATATAAATAAATAAATACATAAATAAATAAATGTGTGAATAAATAAGTAAATATAGAAATAAATAAATACATAAATAAATAAATGTGTGAATAAATAAGTAAATATAGAAATAAATAAATACATAAATAAATAAATGTGTGAATAAATAAGTAAATATATAAATAAATAAATACATAAATAAATAAATGTGTGAATAAATAAGTAAATATAGAAATAAATAAATAAATACATAAATACAATAAGCCCTGGAAAATTGCTAAATATATTCCTACTTTTGTTTATTAACATATTTCAAGATTTATTATTTCTGCATTTCCACATTTCTTTCTTTCTATATAATTATGTCATGTTTAGTCCTCCATACAAATTGACCCCAAGGATAAAGATGTTAGTAAATTTGAAGGTAACAGGAGGGTTAAAGGCATTCCTGGGTGGCCAGGGTTTCAGACGTAAACCAGGCAGTCCAATCATGGCGCCGGCATACTGAGAAAACTGTCTACCTTGATTGTGTCCAAGCACTAGTGAAACAGAGAGAAATTAAGGTATATAACTCTTATAACTGCGTTCTGCTGTTCTGCATAATCAGTCCCAGTTTGACTTGAACACCCCTTATAATATTATCTCCATGTTTAGGCTTCGTCGGCCAAACTGAGAGGCTTAACGCAATAAGTTTAACCCTAAAGTTAAACCCTAAAGCATGGACAGAATTTTTAGCTAGTAAACAGTGATTTACTACAGTAGCAATGCTAGCAGATTAGCATTGAGTTAAAAATAGTCACACAAGATTAGCTAAAAGTATTGTTACAACAACATAAGCGTAATAATTACTCGTGAAATCAGACACTGAATTATTTATCTTTTGTTGAATAGGATAAAAACATTCAGTCGCTGGTCTGAGGTTAAGTTCCTGGGTTATTAATCAGAAGTTTGCCAAATGAACAAATCTTATTCATCATTCTGTTGTTGTAGTGTGTGTTGGCAGAATTTAATAGTCTCGGGGGAGTAAGTAGGAAAATGTAGGTTAATTAAATGTCTAAAGTATCCAGATTAATTAGATTAGTTGCAATCACACAATCTTTCATGCTGCCATTTTCAAACCACACATAAACCCATTAACCATGAAAGCTTGTTGGCAGAGAGAGAGAAAGTACACAGCAGGTTGTGGATTTGATCTTAGCTTATTTGATCTGCTTGCTCTTTGCCATATTACATAATGCAGACTAATATAGTACTGTATAGCTGTAATAGATACATGTTTATGTTGTTGTTTATTTTTGCTATACACTGGAATGATTAGGGTTTGAAATTAATAATATGAGATGACAAATATGAGACAATAAATCAGAATTTTTGTTTTAGGATTTTTTTCATCTATATTATTTATCAACAAGTTTAGATATTTATTATATTTTAAAAATGGTCATAAAGTCAATTAAAGTAAATATAATGTACAGTTGTGGAGTGGTTAGCACCTTGGCCTCACGCCTCCAGGATTCGATTCCGACCTCAGGTCTGTGAGCGAGAGGTGTGCATGTTCTCCCTATCTTTGATGGGTTTCCTCCTACAGTCCCACAGTACAGTATGTAAATAAGTGTGTACAGTATGTGTGCCTTTGCCCAGTATGTGTGGCTTGCATTGGCCCCTGTCCACGGTGTACCCCACCTCGTGCACGAAGTCTCCTGGGATAGTCTCCAGGCCCCATGCAACCCTGTATACAGGATAAGCATTATAGAAAATGAATGAATCATGTAATATTTATACAGTATATCACTTGCTTACAATAACTGCATAAACTCGAGACCCCACTAATTTCAACTTTTGCATTGTTCTATTGTTATCCTTTTCCAAACTTGCACTGTACCACAGCTTCTTTCAGCTGTTGCTGTCTGATCTTCATGTTTCATGGCTCAATTGGGTTAAGGCCGTGGTTCTCAAAGTGTGGGACGCGCCCCACTAGTGGGGAATACAGACATGACAGGTGGGGCGCAATGAAACGGGAGGAAATTAGTGGAAAATAATAATTTTTTCCACTATTTTTCCTATTTTTCCTATTCTAATTCATGCTTTTCTTTATTGACAATGAAGATCGTACTCTCAAAACTAAACAATCACACACAAAGAAATGGATCATTAATACAAGTAAATTAAAATAACATCAGTTGGGGGTGGAACCATAGTGCAACAATAACGGTTTGACGTCGGCATGCTAATTGCAGAGAAACAATGTAAGGAAACTTCCGGTATTAAATATGTAATTATCATTCATTCCAATGTGTATGCTGATGTTTCCGTATTTTTGTTAAAAATTAATATTCTATCAGGCAGGACTAGTCTGGCATTTCTAGTTTCTAATGTGGCAACAAAGTTGCTGTTTGATCCTTCAGGCGCTAAACAAAAGGGCAGATCAATATCGTTCTACGCTTTTTGATGGTGTGCGGCATTTTGTGATGATACCCAAATCATTCGTAGAGAATAACGGTGTTTATGCAAACGATTGCTGAGCAGCTAAGATAAGTGACGAAGTAAGCCTGTTATAACAATCGCACGTGTTTATCTGTTTTGATCTTAGTGTTATTTGATCTTATTGGTTTAGAAATTTATATTTCAATAAATAGTAAACTTGGCTGATTTCGTTATCATTTTGTTGACAAGTCTAAAACATTCCACTTCTGTCCCAACAAATAAAGTTGCCAGTGGGTTTTAACTCATTGTCTTGCAAGTTTCTCAGAAATAGTTTGGATGCATTTCCGTGTAGATTGGCTGACAGAATGTTTTTGTAGACTCCTAAATTCATTTTGCTGTTAACACCATGATTTACATCACCAATAAATATTAGAATAGAAGCGATCATGTAAGCTCCCCATCCATGACACTACCTCCACTAGTGTGCTTGACTTGTGAGATTGTGGGTGTGGTTCATTTAGGTTAGATTTGAGCACGTCTAATTAAAAAAAAAAGGTTAATCTTGGCTCTGGCTCTGTAACTCTGTACAGTATTTCTTTTGAATTCTAGTCCGGACTTCTGATTCTTCCTGCTGATGAGTGGCTTGTATGTTGTGGTTTGGCCTTTATATTTCCACTCTCAAAGTCTTTTTTTCAAAAGTGGATGGTGAGACCCTCACAGGGCGTAAGTGCTATAGGTGATGTCACTGATTGTTGTTTTGTGGTTTTGCTTCACCACTCTTGCAAAAAGTTGTGATCAACTGCCGTTGTTTTCATTAACTGATCTGTTCTAAGGCTGGTTGTTAGTACGGAAGTGGTTTCTTTTTTTTTTTCAGAACATTTCAAATTGATGTACTGGCTATGCTGAATTCACTGGTCAGTTTCCCTCCTTTTTCAGCTTAAAAATTGCTTTGCTTTTCTCTAATAGACAGTTTTCTGGTTTAGAAGTTGGTTTATCTTTTCCAATAACAAATGCAGTCTTCACAGATGAAGTCCAGGGATTAAACCTAGAGTAAACATTCAAAGCCATAAACTGTTTAAATAGACACATCTGAGTAATAAGATGCATGACCACTTGAAAAATGGGTGGGTTCAATTAAAAGGCGCCATAATGAAAGTTGGCGGCATAGTGGCTGTGTGCATGGAGTTTGCAAGTGCTTGGTGGGTTTCCTCCGGGTACTTTGGTTTCCTCCCACAGTCTAAAGACATGGAGATTAGGCTAACCGCCATTCCCGAATTGCCTGTGGTTTGTGAATGCGTGTGTGAATGTTCACCGGAAATCCCACCACATAAAATGGGAGTCAATACAATGGTCACCATGGTCCCTAGCTGGACAACGAGGTTCCTGGTTGGACAGACGGATGGATATTATAAGTTGTTTAACATATCTAGAAGGAAATATTATAAAATGAGACTGATCTAATGAAACTGTAACTCTACAGTATGGATCAGGTAGATTGTCAGCAATTGCAATTACGGTTACGCAATCTGGTGAAATGTAGTGCACGGGTCTTTATAAGCTTCCCAAATGCCTCACTTGGCCTGCAGACATTGTTTCTGTGCTCGATATGAGAGTGGCTTCAGGCCACTCCAGTATGGGAAAAGAAAAGTGAGAGAAAAGCCACCTTTAAATGTCATTGTTTCCTGTAGTGTCACTGAAGATTTGGAGTTTGGTTTTGTTCTTCTTTAGTTGTTACTCCTGGAGGTGTTGCTGAAGATTTTTTTTGTTTTGATCCCACATTGGTACACACAAGCACCTCACATCCTCCAACAACAGCTCACACACAGCTGAACCTGTAACAGTAACCTGTAACATCAAGGCGCCCAGTCTGTGAAAACCCAGCTAAAGTATTATTATTTTTTTTTTGTGATTCAGTGTTTTCTACATAAAAAAGATCTACATATGATTTGTTTTCACAGACTGGGTGACTTAAGATTATGGGGAGTCTAATGCAGGCTTGGAACAGGAGAAAAAGGAGTTTGATTGCAAGCAGGCTTTGAACCACAAATGTCCTTGATAAACAGCCTCAACTCTCCACTTTATTTACACTTCGTGACATTCAACATAGCTCATTTTTATCTTCTTAGCTCAAATCCAGCTGCTTGTAGTTTATAGCCAAAACAAAAGAATCTGCCTTGCTGCTCCAGTAATTGACAAAAAAAACAGTTGGGCAATTTCAGCAGGAACATTTACATGAGAATTTATTTAGAGTTTTGAATTCGTATTCTAAAATAGTTCCTATGGTTTTGGAAAACTCAATCTTAATCAATCAGTTAATTGGTCTTAGTAAAATTTACCGATTGTAGAATAGAAGTTTGAGCTGTTTTTTTTTCTTCGTATTATTGCCAAAGCAAATAAATCAAAACCGAAACAAGGACAAATAAGGATGGTGTCATACAGTATAATAAAATCTGATTTTATATCTGTGGTGATGTTCTGTAATAACTGATCTACTGGATTAACTGGTTACTGGAAGATTTCACTCACTGCATTTGTTAGAGGAGGCGTTCTTTCACGGTTTAGTTTCCTTTTCTTTTTTTTTTCTTTTTTTTCATTTTCAGCCTTCTATACGCCTTGCCTTTCATGCTACAGTATTTTGTGAGTGTGACTTAAGTTCAGATAAAACATGACATGAGCATGCTTTGTACTTTGTGGGTAATTTTTATTCATCTATAAACGTTGCTGGAAAAAAGTATTTTATTTTTTATTAATGTATGAATTGGTAATAATGTATGAATCAAAATGGTCGGATAGTCCCCGATGAGCAAGCCGAGGGTGAGAGTGGCAAGGAAAAACTCCCTGAGATGGTAATAGGAAGAAACCATGAGAGGAACCAGACTCAACAGGGAACCCATCCTCATTTGGGTGAAACAGAGAGCAGGAATTGATCTGCATTTATACTGTGTGTTAGGTGGCAGGCAGTTCAGCTATAACAGTTGATGTTATGTTAATATGGAGTCCAAGTAGTTTATTGGAGGCTCAGGTAGACTTGTAGGAAATTCCAATCCTGAACTATCGAGCAACTACGGCCAAGTCAAGTCCTCAGAGAAACATCTGTCAACAGTAGTCGAGGCCAGAACCGTCCCCAGACACCAGACGCATCCCAAAGAGACGTCTTCATGGTAGAGGGCATCCATGTGACGAGATCTACAACCAGAAGTCGGTCACCAGGACCATTCAGACAAGTCCAGAGGGCAGAGGAAGTCTGGATCTCTAGCAGCTCAGGAACGACATGATCTAAAGAACTTCAAGAACAGATGAGAAGTAAATTGTAATTGACATATATTAGTCTGGAAATGGTTATAAAGCAACTTCTAAGGCTTTGGGTCTCCAGTGAACCACAATGAGATCCATTATGCACAATTGACTGGGCAAAAATGGCAACTATGGGAGAGTTCCAAGATGAAAGCCACTGCTAACCTAAAAAAAAACGTAGTCCATTCGTAATCTCTAGCTCAAGTCCTAGCAGGTTCATGCATCAGGAATATGATCCTAAACACACCAGGAAATCCACTTCTGAATGGCCCACAAAAAAGATTTTTGGAGTGGCCTAGTTAGAGTCTGGACGTAAATTCGATTGAGGTCCTTAAACAGGCCGTTTATGCTCGAAAAGCCTCCAATGTGGCTAAATTAAAACAATTCTGCAAAGAATAATGGGCCAAAATTCTTCCACAGCGATGTGAAAGACTCAGTAGAAATGTTTGATTGCATTTGTTGCTGCAAAGGAGGGTAGAACCAGTTATTAGGTTTAGGGGGTAATTACTTTTTCATAAAGGGCCAGACATCTTTGGACAACTTTTTTCCCCCTAATAAATAAAATCATCATTTAAAAACTGCATTTACTTGGGTTATCTTTATATAATAACACAATTTGCTTGATGATCTCTAAACAGGAAGGGGCAAATACTTTTTTACAGCACTGTACATTAAAAAAGTCAGCATTCATGACTTTTTGGTTTAGTTTGTCCTACAAAAACACTTACGTACAGCTTTCCTTAAAAAAAAAAAGCTACACATGATATGTGGTGTGGATGTGCAGCATCCACACCACATACTGTAAATTACTATACCTTGGTTAACCCCAGAACAACTTCCACTTCTCCTGATTATAAATTACCATTTATAGAAAAGTTTCATGAACACCTGAAGCCCTGTATCATGCCTCTGGTGTGATGTGGAGATGGAAATCTGACAGAGCAGCATCGCTTCTGTAGAAAAGAGTGGTTTGTTATCTTACAGTAGATGCTGTGTGTGTGTCCTTGTTTTATTAATACATACATTTGGGTGAACACAGTGTGTCTTGCACATTTATGAACCCTGAGTATCTAAGTATTACAGTCGATTATATCTCATCTTTATTCTGCTGGAGTGACAATTTTACCAAAAAAAAAAAGTGAGAACTCTGACCTGAAAAACAGTGAAATGAAATCAGAGAGATTAAGACTTCAGCAACGCAACGCTTGAGTAGGTATGTGGAGGATGTCAGATGGAAATGAAGGTGACTGTATGTAAGATGAAGGAAATGGAAACCATGCGTGTGTGTGTGTTTGTGAGAGACAGAGTGTGAGGCACAGAGAGTGAAAACAGGAGAATGTGTAGGCTGTCGGTAAGCTTCACTCACTCTTTCTGTCTCCACAGTAGAGCAATGAAAATGAACCTGCCTTGACAATAAACACTTTTTTAAAGATTTTTATATTTTTGCCTTCGTTCGCCATGGCTAGACCAGTTCCAATTTTTATCTCGCTAGTAAAAAGTACACTTCTGGTTTTCATTCTCGTAGTACCTGTACATACAGAAGGTAAGTCGATTTCTTTGTGTTTAGCTGCTGTTATCTCCAAAACATTATTGCCGAAAGTTTATTCAGTTTTCACATATTGCTCATAATTTTGCCTTGTTAAGTTGTTTACGTTTTTTGAAATAACTCCCATATCTTTCAAGATTTTGCCTACAGTTTGTTTTGGTTTGTTCTTTATGTTTTTGGTTACAAATTTCCAAGGTTCGAACTTTTACCCGTGCACTTTATCCTCTTGGATTGTGACACATGGTGGTTTAATAGCTTTCCTCAAAAGCAAAATACTATCTAAAACATATAAAATGTACTTGTCTTACATAGAGGTCCACAAGTTGTTTTACGGAATGAATACAAGTAGCGTTCAAGTCAAACTGGGACTTTTGTCCAGAATAAAAGAATACAGTTATAAGAGTAAAAATCCCTTTATTTCTCTATATAATCCCCTGCTACACTAATGTTCTTATCCCAGCATTTCACCTCTAAAACCCTAGCCTCCCAGGAACCGCTTTAACGGCCCAAAGTTGTGGAAATGGCTTGGAGTGAGATCAGGGCCGTATGCGGGATGTGGCAAGCCGAGTTCCTGTTACAAAGTATTGTTCAGGAATGATTTTGTGTTCTTCAGTTCTTACAGACAGATGTGTCTCTTCCGCATGTTGGCGACAAGTTATGTGCGATTTTCAAGGATTAGGAGAAGTTTTCTGTAAACGTCAATCAGTTATACACCCTCATTCACCAGAAATTTCAATAAAATCCCATTTGACTTGAACGCCTTCTTATTTAGCAAATGAGATTAGGTACCTTCAGTATGATAGTGGAAAAAAAGGACTGGGTTTTCAAGACAAGCACTACCACATGGCTAACAAAATGAACTACGGAGAAATTAATACTTATTTTAATATGATTAAACAACAATGATGACATTATTATTATTATTATTATTATTATTATTATTAATAATAATAATAATAGTAATAATAACAATAATAATAATAATAATAATAATAATAATAATAATAATTATTATTATTATTATATAATTGCTATTAAATATATTATTTATAATTGATGTTATATAAATGATGTTATGTATATAATTTTTTATTATTATTATTATTATTTATTTATTTTTATCTATGTACTGTTTGAGTGTCTGATCTGGACCCCAATGGGCTCAGGGACGACAACAGGATGTCTTCAGATCCCATTAAAACCCCAAAAATGCTAACACCGCAGACATTTTTAGGACTAACTTCCTAAATTCCTCATGCTAAAGTCATCTGTAGGGTGTCTTCACAAAGTATTTATCTTCTTTTTGTGAGGTCAGTCTAAAAACCTCTTAAGGAGTTTCGAAAATATTCTACAGACAATTTGAGGGCTATTCAGGCTTGTGTCCATGGCTGATATCACTCGCTCATGTCTCTTCATAGAAGAACTCAGGAAAACAATAGTTTGGATTTGTATAATAGTACAATTTTACTGTATGTCTTCAAGCCAAACCATATGATAGACTGCTTCAGTTACCAAAGTTTAATTTAATGTAAAATAAGTGTAGATCTTCATGATTAATTATGAAATAATTATGAAAGCTAAGTTCTCTGAATGAAGATGTATTTATAGTTGGTGTGGCTGTGTGCTGGTATACAGGAAATGTGTAAGGTAATTAACTAGGCCTGGGATGGGACGTGGATCTGATTACTGATGGTGTTTAGCTTTGCTTCCTAAAAATGATTACAGAAGATTTAGTGGAGCTGCATGTGGTTTGCATTGTCACACGTAAACTGAGCAAGATTGTTATAATCCAAAGCATGCAGTTGCAACAGTTTTTGCAGGTAAAACCTCAGATAATCATATCTATCTGCACAGCGAGTCTTTCAGTTTTGTCTTATTCCTTTTCTCAAAAAAAAAAAAAAAAGAAAAGAAAGAAAAGAAAAAGTGATGCTCAAATGTTTGCTTTGGTTCAACATGCAGCAGTTCGTATATTCATATACATGTACAGTATATCATTTAGTGCGTGTGGATTGAATTCTATCTGTTCTCTGTAGGTCCGGTTCCTTCGTGTGTCCCTGAAATCAAAGTTCGGAAGAACACAGTTTACGTAGCCTCCAGAGGACGCCTGGAAAACATCTCTTGCCCTGTGGCGTATTGTGCGGAGGTTCCTGCTGTTGTATGGATGAAAATTGATGAAACAAGCAAATACATACCGATCAATGAAACAAATCATGTAACAATTACACAAGAAAAAACAGGATTTAAGACTATTATATCATATTTGAGCTTTTGGAACATATCAACACATAGCAACGGAGTTTACAGATGTAAGATTTTCACAGCCAACTTTTCACTGGAAAGCCACAACATTAATTTAAATGTTTCAGGTAAGGAATCGATCCACAGTTCTAAAACATTGAAAAGTATCATTGTTTAGCCTGAGACTAGTTATAATACAATATAAACTGAAAATAATCAGGCTTAACTGTCTCCCATAGATTCCAGTTACCTCACCAGTGCAAATAACAGCTCTGGATTTTCTGAGACAAAGTCAGATGTCAACTGGCTTCTGTACGTCTTCATCTGCTTAGGAATACTCGGACTAGTCGTGACCGTGATGATGATCTCTTTCCTGTGCATAAGTAGATGTGAGTCTTGTAATTATGCAATATGAACTAAAATTCTTTTTTTTTTTTAAAAACTAACAAAAAAAGCATTATACATTTAATAATATTTAAACCTATTTTATTTAGATTCAAGAAAAGCTCACAGTCGTAGACACAAAGTAAGTCTCATCAGCACACGCTATGATTTCTCACACATTCGTTTATGCAATGTTAAAAACATCTTCTTTTTTTTTGGTCCTCTTTAGAATGCAGTGCCCTGTCTGAAACCAAGGAGTGCCCCTACATCAGGAAAGTCCCAGGAAATTCCAGAAGAGCAAAACAACATCTATGATGTCCCTACAGATGACATACACTCAGAGTTGGACTCTTTGCATGCACGGAGCGATCAGGAATGCACATCAGACATGAGGAACGGATACAGGAGTAGTGATGGATCACAGCAGATTGTTTATGCCACTCTTCAACATCCTACGGCCCGAGGACCTCCTGCAGCACGTCATCAATCAAGAGAACACCTTTCGGAATATGCATCCATTCGAATTTCCTAAAAAAACTCCTGTAACTGTGTATAAAACTGTAACAATATATATACAGTACAAGAAGCAGAGAAATCAGAAGATTTCTAAGCCTATAGTTGTAGTTATTGAAACTTATTCTTAAAGCAGAACATACGTTACTCATACACCAATCAGGCATGACATTAAAACCATTAATATCATAACCACCTAAGTTTAGGTTGCTCTTATGCCGCTGGGGTACTGTAGCTCTGGCCTCACAGGGCGCGACTCTTCAGGGTGTCTGTGGGTTTGCTGGCACCAACACATTGGCTGCAGATTCTTCGGGTGCTGTAGGTTGTGGAGTAGGGCGCCCATGGATCAGACTTGTTTATTTGGTGCATCCCATGGGTGCTTGATCGAATTGGGATCTGGGGAATTAGGAGGCCAGATCGGTGGCCTTGGGCTCTTTGCCTGCTGGTCTCATGTGAAGTTGGCTGTGGTGGGTTCGCAGTTCACTGGGTGATCAAGTGCCTTTCTATTATCGTGGCCAGCATGAGCATTTTGTTTTTTAGTAATTTAGCCTCCGAGTGGCGTAGTGGATGCTCGCTGGTTCGATTCCCGGGTGATGCTGTAACCTCTCGCAGTCGGAGGTCTAGAGAGAGCTGATTGGCCGAGCTCTCTCACAGGGGAGGGATGAGAGGTACTTACTTCTCCCACATTAATCACGGCTCTACAGCCAATCTGTCTGTGAGCTCACGCAAGCGGAAGGAGTGGATAGCGCTGTCCTCCGAGTGTGTTACTCCGCCCCTGACGGTGCGTGAGCGAGCAGTTGGAAAAGATGCGGTCGGCTGGCGTCACGTGGTTTGAAGGAAACATGTGATAGTCTTCGGCCTTCCCGATTGAGTGGTAGTAGTAGCCTCAATGTGGGAGCCCCCTAGTGGCGGGGAGGAATTGGACACGACTAAATTAGGGAGGAAATCGGAGGAAATTATGCTATATTGCCTTTTCTGTTCTGTCACCATTTTACTGGTATATAATTGATAATCAATATTAATGTATTAATGTTACAGTAGGTGGTGTTAATTCTACGACTGATCAGTGTATATAATGTTTATTGTACATACTGGCGATTTCATGATTGTCGTTTCATTTAGCACTTGTAAATTCTAAAATTTACTTTTTGTGGTATTGTATAATAGCTGTGCATTTTATTAAATATTTAAAATTTATTTATTCATTATTCATATATTGACATTTCCTAAGCTTCTCCACAGTGCAGTTATAGTGTGCTGAGATGCTGTTTAGGTTTTATTTAAGACATTATCTAAATCATGTACATAGTTTGTTGTGAAAGACACTTTAACTAGGTTTAAAATAAGAAAATAAGTCAACTTGGTGCCTTGAACAAGGTGCCTCTAGAACTGCTGTTTAGCAAAAGTGTTTTTTTGTTGTTTTGTCTTTTTTGAAATACACAAACCATAAACCATCTCCCCATATAATGCTTATTATGAACATTATCTTGAAGTTCTGCACCGGTGTCTACAGGATTTCTTTGCATTGAAATGTTGCCTGATTAAAATAATTAATCCCATAAATCAGTGATACACGTGTTGCTGCAGTAATAAAGTGGAACACACGTACAGTATGCAAACAACAACCCAGTGGAAATCACTTCTAAAATGATTTTATGGCATTTTACAGCAGGCCTCTTCTAACCTAATTATTAATCATGGGGTTTACAGTACATGACACTGACTGGTGTCATCTGTTCTACTTTCAATCACTACTTTTAATCACATTTGTACAAAAACCTCTTCACTCACCACAGTGGTTTGAACATCCCTTCTCTCTCTTTAGCATGCAAACAAAGTAAACCAGAAAGCAACCAATGTTTGTACCCTTTTTTCACAGTACAACATGTTCGCAGAATCAAAGAAATTTGTTATGTAGGAACGTTTCAGTGCGTACAGTACCATCAGCGCAAAATTCTACTACATGTTCGTATATACTGTAGTGTGTGTTTTATTATAATATGTGTCTGTGTGTGTGCTTTTGGTTTTAAATGCATCTACTGTAGTAATGGGCTGGGTAACTCAACTCTGTGTTTTTTTATCTTTCCCACATTTTAAAAATCTATTTATCGTTCTTCAGTCTTTGACAAAAATTGTGCTGCAAAGCCGTTACTGAATTTTGCAGCGGCAGAACTGATATAAAATATAAAAGTAAAATAAATGAAAAACTACAGTAGACATGTTAATACATTGGTAGGTTACACACACACACACACACACACACACACACACACACACACACACACACACACACACACACACACACACTCACACACA
>JAQQZT010000036.1:26718373-26729315 GCA_030068275.1 Clarias platycephalus | reverse complement strand
AATTATTTGGTATCATTTTAGCAGAGCAGCCGATCATTTTCTGCACTTCTTTGTATGTTTTCCCATCTCTAATCAACCTTTGAATCAAAGTACGCTGTTCTTCTGAACAATGTCTGGACGACCCGTTTTACTCTGATTTTCAGAGAGAAATGCACGGGACAACCTTTTCTGCATTTATCCTTAAATAAGGGGAACTTATTTGACACCTGTTTTTCACAGAGTAATTTACCTCTCTGATTGAACTCCACACGGCTATTTTTTTGAACAGACTAATGTAGTTCTAGACATTTGCTATGATTAATAAACTACTGTATTTTTAAAAAACTATTTAATTATTAGTGGGTGGCTGAGGTCCTTCACAATCCACCTGGCCCTGGTCCAGCACTGCTTGCTGTGGATTGAATGCAGGTCAGGGAGCTTCGTACAGATACTGCACTCAGCTGTAGAGGTCGTACCACCCTCTGTAGAGGTCGTCTGTCCTGTTGGGTGCTGTTTCCAAACCAGGTTGTGATGCCCCCCGGTCAGGATGATCTGTATGGTGCAGGAGTGCTGTAAAAGTTCCTAAGCATCTTAGAGGGCAGTCTAAAGTCTTTCAAGCGCCTGAGGTGGTAGAGTTGCTACCAGGCCTTTTTCACCATGGTGTTGATGTGACCGGACCATGACAGCAGCATGATGAAACTGGCTCTCATGAAGACCATCCCAGGAAAGCAAGACCAAAACTTAAGAAAGGAGAAGTTCATTTAGAGTTACCAGCCTCAGAAATTATAATGTAGCAAGCTTTACAGAGTACAAGTAGCAGACATATCTCAATATCAACCGTTTAAAGGAGATTATTGCATGTCTTGATCATTACTTTTACAATTCAAAAAGAAATGAAAATCAGTAAAGACCATGAAATTAGGTGGTGTGTCCAAACTTTTGACTGGTAGTGTATAGAAAAAAAAATTGGAAACAAACACCATTGTATCCCTAAAGAACTTGTGCATTAGATCTTTTGCATATAAATCCTTCATTATGCTTTGTGTGTCAGAGTGATTTGAGTATATACAGTATATTTTAATTATTGTACGCTCATCATTGACATTGAACTGGATCAAGAAAAAAATTTGGGAAAGTCAGCCTTGACTTGTGAGGCTACAGTAATTGCTCTGGAATGGCAAAAGCAGTATTTCTGTTATAAACATGCAGATAATATTTTTCCCTTTTTTTCATTTCTCCATATTCCTTCTATCAGGCCTCTCATCCCCTTTGCTCAACAGATCCCACCTGATGTTATTTTTGCATTACCCAAGTAAGTCACATGATTGTGCATTTTAGCTCAAATGACACTGTTTACATCTGTGCATGTACTGTAAGTGCATTAATTTGTACTAAATGAAAAATCTGTGTATCTGATCACAGAGGTGACCCCCACACCACTCAGCAGGAAGGCTTGATGGAAAGCTCTTTTCAGCGCACAGTGGGGCTTCAGACAGATTACCGCGACAGCGAGACTCAGACCGATCCTTACAGTCCTGAATACACACTATGTCCAGGAGTAGCGATCCCAGAAATCCTCACTCTGGCCTCATTCTCTTGGGGTATGCAAAACATAAACACCTGAGGTCTAGTGCTATACAGTATGTTAGGTAATAGGAGCGCACACTTGTGCGTATGTGCATGTACACGGTTAATGTTGTGGCTTGTTTGGAGTCCTGCAATAAATGACATCAGTAAGTGAAAATATCTTGACTCCAGACAAATCTATGCACCATTGCTTATTATAAGATTACAATAAACCTAATATAGGATTATTAAGCCTATTTATAGACATACAGTACTGTGCAATAGTACCTGATCTTCATATTTTGCTTTAAAGAGAATAGTGTTCTTGTGTTTTAATGGTCCCTTGAGCAATATTTCTCCAGGCTTCCTAAAGAACTTTTTGCCTCACAGGTTTTTGGCTCTCATTTTTAGTCCAGTCCCTGTACCTGACCAGTTACAGAGGGATTTTTTGTTTGTTTGTTAAGCCAAACAGTGATCAAATCACTCAAGCATCTAACTTAAGGCATGAACCTGTGAGAAACAGGTGCAGATGTGGACAGATGATCAGGACGGTGATTAGTATACTGGTGATGCTGAATGCTGAGTGGGTGGAGCAGACGAGAGGGGAAATGAGGTCGCTGCAGAGGGTGTTACATAAACAATTTTTAAAGTGTATCTTTAGGCATTTTGCAGCCTGTCACAGTAACACATGTGTTTCCATTTATTTAATTTAGTCTACATTAATTGAATTTATTTTAATATGAGGGAAAAAAGGGGTGGCTCAATATTTTTGCACAATATTGTGTATTGCTATTAAATTTTCTTCTTATATTGCAAATTATTTTTTATTCTTTCTAGAAATTAAGGCGAAAAATTTGCTAATTTATAATAGTAAATATATGTAATTATAGTCAACATTTTTTCTCTTTCTAAGATGTAATTTTTTTGGCAGTGAAGGCTATGTCAACACTGTTCCTACAGTGACACATACAGTATTAGTGAACTATAACTGATCGAACATACTATTTATTTTATATATATTTATGTATAGTTTTCGCATGTTGAAAATATTACACATCAGTAAACCAAGCATTTGGTTAAGTATAGTATTAGTAGTTGGCTGTAATTAGTGTGACATAAAGCAATATACTGTAAACCAACACAATTTTTGTATTTTCTTTACAAAATTTTGTGGAAAAAAAACAAAAAAAAACAGCTGCAACAATAAAAAAGTACAGTTTTTTTCAAATGCACAGTCATTTTATATTTGCTAAATTTAATTGATTTCAGTGAATTTTTTTTTTTTTTTTTCAAGAATCATGCATAACTGTTATTTTCTCCAAAAGACAAACTTGTACATACTGTACATGATGCTCACATATTAGTCTAGCCCAGTTTGTGCTAAATACAGTGTAATCAGACTTCAGCCATTTATGTGTTTATAAGCAACTGAAAAATGCACAAATGCGAGGGCATGTGAGAATCAAATACATATCTCTGTTATAATCCATGATTGTGCTGCTGTATTTTGTTCAAAGACACTTTTAGGGAAGATGCCCGTTCTTTATGAAGCTGTATCAAATTACAGAATTACGCAGAACACCAATTCAGTTAGTTCATCAAAGCCATGCACTTTTGGAAGGTTAGACCAGACAAGAGACTTTACTAATGAAATTATAGTTCAGTGCAGCTATGGGGCCAAAATATTCTCCAGAGAATGAGTTTGCAGAGCTTGGGCTGTTAGATACATGAAAGATTACTAAAATAATTGTATTTTCAGGTCACGGGCTTCCTGCTGGCCTGGATGAAGTGGAGATGATTGAAAGAGCAAGGAAGAAGAGAGCCTGGGAGGCCTCACTACCACCTCTGAGTGATCCCACTCAGCTGGACAAGAGGAAGAGGATGATGGAGGAGATGGAGAGGAAGGAGTGGGCTTTCAGGGAGCAGGAGATTGAGAAGTGAGAGATTGCTAATAACCCTATGTTACTCCTTATACAGTATTATACGTCTTAGTCATAATTGTAATGTATGTGACCGGAGAATGCACGGATACACGTAGGCCTATATGTGTTTGCCTTTGTGTGCCGCAGGCTGCAAGAGGCTCGTTTGGCTCTTCTGTCACAGTTTTTACAGGACAGAGAGTCACAACAGAACAAGGTCAAAGTGCAGCAGTTGGATGAACGTTTTTCCAATATGCAAAAAGAGAAAGAAGAACGACTCCAGAAAATACGCAAAAACTACATGCTGTGTAAGTCCTACACACCTACTGTACATCGCAAGAGTTTCAAAGCTTTACTGAGGAAATGAGCATGTACATTACTACTAGTTTGTTCCACAATACCATGCAACTATCAGCTTGAAAGAAAAAACACTTACAAGTCTAAAGTACATTGAACACCTTACACTTTAGTGGCTCAGAGCCCACTGCAGTCTTTCACGTGAACATTCAGCGAACGGAACGCCTGATCCTTGAAAATTGACGGATAACCTTTTGCTATCTTGCAAAAGAGACGCACATGGGAACTGTCTATTGGAACTGTACACAGAATCATTCACCAACACTACTTGTGCATTAAAGGAACTCAGCTGGGAGTTATTGCCCCGTCCCCCATACAGTCCTGATCTCGCTTCAAGCTATTTCCACATGTTTGGGCCATTAAAGGAGTTCCTGGGAGGCCAGGGTTTCAGACTTAAAGCAGGCTGTCTGATCATGGCTCTGGTATTCTGAGAAAACTTTCTACCTTGATGGTATCCAATCACTAGTGAAACGCTGGGATAAGTGCATTAGTGTAGCAGAGGATTATACAGAAATGAAGGGAGTTTTTACTCTCATGACTGTGTTCTGTTATCCTGCACAATCAAAAGTCCTGGTTTGACTTAAACACCCCTTGTATATTTTATAAAGACATGAGTAGACAGGAGCATCTTCCCACACAGCTAAAGCTGATTATTATTTATGCTCAGATTTTCGTTCACGTTGATGATAATTTCGGTTCAGTAAATTCAGTTTTGTGTCGTTCCATGCACTCAGATGTTGCACATCTGTAAAATCTAAATAATGTGAATTTGAATGGTTATATGTCAAAATTTGAAGGTTTATATGAGCTTGAATGTTCCATTTATAAAGCTGAAATTGCCATAATTCAGTTTTATTGCTGTCTTAGACCAAATCACATACAAAACAGTTCGCCACAAGAAAATAAATAGATGTTGGCTACCTGTAGCTCACACAATTTAGTAGTTTAATTATTGCTGAGAATACTGTAATGTCAGGCATTAATATCAATGGTAAAGTCAAGAAAAAGTAGAAATTTGTATTACGTTAATAATCTTTGAATTGTTCCGCCTCACAGCTTTGCGGAAACTCGTGGCCAATAGGAAGACCATGGAAGGGAAGCTGATGAGGCGGGATATTGTCAAGGAGTTTGTGGATAAAAGCTCCCAGACTTACGCGCCACTCTCCCGGCACGGAGTCTTCCCTGATCGACAGTCACAAAGCGGCGTCATCAAGAGCCACTTCCTCGATAATTACCAAGGTGTCTATTATTGATAGGACCATCATCGGTTATGGTCGGTCAATCAATTTCCTGTGCATTTCAAGAGATTAATTATGAAAGATGGCAATTGATTTTAATTGTTACAAATTCCTCAAACACGCTATGTTGCATGTTTTCTTCACATCCAGGAAACTGCTTTGTGTAGTGGAAACGTGCATGCAGTACATATAATGCTGATAAGTGAGCATGCCCACAACACAGTTAAAGTATGTATGGCTAGCTGGGGCTGAACTGAAACCACATTTGTACTAAATACACTTCATCTTTTTCATACAGTATCTTCAAAAGGAACAAACTCAATTCAGCTCAGTGGGATGATGCGTTTTTGCACAGAATGAAATTTGAAAATGAGGGTTATGTACATACATGTACCTCAATGTTTATTTAACAGCCTTGGGAAAAAATCCAGAACTATTAAATAAGCATACTGTAGTACTCTCTGATTAAAACAATTATTAATCGATCATTAGTTGTTTACTCAAACCAACAATTATGGAATGGTTACCTACTCCTATCACTACTGTCTGGTATACATAGCACATTTAGCTCCACCTAGTGTTCTCTAATGTTCAGTCCAGAGCCCTCATACTGTATGAATGTGTTTGTAGACATGTTAAAATTTTTGTAGTACAGAGTGTACGGTATTATTGTATGGCAGACGTCACCAACAGATGAACCAAACTGAGCACACATGTAGCAGGGCTGATAAATGTATGTTAATTTTAATTAATGTAAAAACTGTCCGTAGTTCAGCAAATCTAATTTTTAAAACACACATCAGCTCAAGGTCTGCAGGTTATAAGATCACATGCCTTTTCAAAAAATATATTCATCTGAATGCTGCAGATCAATAACAGAGCCACAAACAGACCTAGAGGGCTTAGAAAAGTAAAGGAATTTTATTTATTTACCTTTCGACCGAATACGACGGAGTATATGTCCAATATGAGATGTTTTTTTTTTTTTAAAAGAGAGAATTCAAGAATTCCAGTATTTTCAAGGTGTATGTCGAAATTATTGAGGAAAAAAAATCTAAAGTTTCGAGAAAAAACTCAAAATTCTGAATTGGATGAATTCCTCTGTCAAATTCCTATGGATAAATGGATGTTTCTTTCCTTTCTTGATAGAAAAAGCCAAGAGTTTTTTTTCCTCAAAAAAAAAAAAAGAGTTTTAAACTGCCTTCTCTTCCAACCCTTTTTTTAAAGACTCATATTGGCCCTAATACTCTGTCTTAGTGAAGCTACATATCTAATAATAAACTGGTTGCTCACAAAACTCTGCTAGATCAATTTACAGCATTCTTCTGTCTTTAGAAACTGTATTATCCTCACCAGTTTAATTAAATTAATGGGTTTATATTTAAAATTATACATATATTGTGTAGGACTACTGTATATCATTACAAAGATACTATTCTAAGCATCTTTAAATGTACCTCTTTTTCTACCCATGTGTGTGTGTGTGTGTAAGGTCTGCTGGAGCTGGAGGCAGCTCTTCCATCTTCGGTCCTGGAGCCACAAATAAAAGCCCCAAGGCAAAAAAAGAAAAGCTTCATCAGTCGCTCAGACCGCCGGGAAATTGAATTAATGAAGACTCATCAAGTAAGAAATCACTTTCTCAAGTTCTTTATATTGGATTAAATGATTTTCAGATACTACTGTATACTATATACTCACTCAGTCTGATTGATAAATAAGTCTTCCAAGGTGACTTTCCCTGAAGACTCCAATGCAACTTTTAATAATAATAATAATAATAATAATTGTTATTATTAAATTAATATTTTATTTCTAACATACTGTACACAACCATACACAGTATACTGTAATATGAAGTAAAATGCTTATACAACCACCCTAAAATGATTTCTCTATGATTAAATAAATTGCACTAGACAGAACAGTTAAATAAAAAATGTAAGTAAAATGTAAGTATAAAAACTTTTTCAAGTAAAATAAGAATATATAGGTTGACAATATTTATAAAAGTTACCAAAAATAAAGTATATTTAAAATAGAAGAGTAGAATGCAGGATTTACAGGCTGTACAGGAAAAAATGATAAACTCTGAGGTGTAAAAGTGTTCGAATGTTGAAGTGTAAAATATGTTGAGTGGGTATGACAGAAACATGGTGTATGAAATGGACCGGTTCCGATATGTGTGTTAGCAGCAGTGTGGTTATCCATGTTGGAACAAATGGTACGAAGGGTGAACAGTAGACAGTCTCTAATAGCCAGATTATACTTTGTTTCTTATTAATTATTAGTAAATATAGTATTTAAAAGTATATTTAATGTTTAATTTAATTTTATGTTTTATTTTTAATGTTTGTGTGTCCAATGGGTGTCCAATCTTATGTAGAAAGGACCAGTGTCAGTGCAGGCTTTCATTCCAGTCAAGCAGATGTCACACCTGTTTCAAAGTCTGTTGAAAGCCAAGAACGGCTAATTAAAAATATGGAATGTGGCTTCTGCTAGTGTGGAATGAAAGCCTGCAACCATACGAACCCTTCATGGATAAGATTGGACAGCCCTGCGTCTGCCATTGGACTGTAGTGTGGAAAGGGAGTTGAGTGCTTCTGGCCCTACTCTGGATTTTCCTTCGCGATCCATCCATCTATCTACACTACTGTTCAAAAGTTTGGGATCACTTGCAAATTTCTTTGTTTTTGTTTAGTGGTTTATTTTCTATATAAATCAACAAATACTGGGTATTTCAAAATCTATGAAATAACACCTAAAATATTAGGTAATTATGTAACAACAACAACAACAGTAAGTTATTTTAAGATGTGAAAGTCGTCCTTTCTGGAAAAGTTCTTGCAAGAACAGTATTGTGTCAAATGCTTTTGCAAAACCCATCAAGCTCCATGATGAAACTGGCTCTCATGAAGACCTTCCCAGGAAAGCGGGACCAAAACTTACCTCTACTGGTGAGAAGTTTATTTAGAGTCACCAGCCTCGGAAATCACCAATTAACAAACAGAACCTCAGATTAAAGCCGTTATGAAGGTTTACAGAGAATAAGTAGCAGAAACATCTCAATATTAACTGTTCAAAGGAGATTATTGCACATTTTGGACGCCTTTAGAATTGTTTTACAGTGTAGAAAAAAATACTGTAAAAATCTGGAACCACCTTGAAATTAGATCCTAAACTTTTGAGCGGAAGTGTATCTATCTATGTGCTATTACCATTACCTTCTTAGTATTTATGAACGCTAGATAATTTAGAAAATTTGGTTGAGGTGTGTAGCTAATTTGCTGGCATTTACTAGTTATATTGTCTATTTATTTCTTTATTTATACTAATGCCAGATTAGATTAGCCTCATTTCCAGTAACTTAACATGAATTCTATATTTACACTTGATTCATTTTTAACTTACAGATATTGATTCATGTTTTCATTCAAAACTCATATTCTAAAACTAATCTAATAAAAATTATTATTTTTCAAATATTATTTTATTATTTAAAAATATTTGCTCTTGTTCATACTTATAACATTTGCTCCATTTACTAATTTTTTGCCTAAATATTTTGATGCATGCATGATCTATGCCTTCTGCATAATTTCTCAGTTGCCCCCCCCACCTCCCGCTTCCACTATACTGTTTTTATGAACTACACAGATGGTCTGTTCCTCACACAGTGCAGACAGTAATGCTATTCTGTACATCTGCTGCAGGCATTGAAAGACAAGAAGATCCAAGTGGATGAAAACAAACCTCTACGCTTCCTTTCGAGGGTGGAGAAACCAGTACCTCGTCCCCCAACACCTATTGTGGACGTGCCGCCTGAGGTACTGTAATCTTCTCATAGCCCTAGCTGTGGGGGGAAAAAAACACAAACTCCCACACAATGTCTTTTCTGCATCTTGATTTTCTTGGCACTAAATTTGGTACTAAAACAGCTGTCTGTAAAAACAGGATCATACTGTAGTTTCTGTGGAAGATCCCACATCAGATCACAGTGGCGTTATCTAGAATCATGGTTCTTCAAATAAGTTCTGTGCAGCCCAGCCACAACACGGGTCCTTGATTTAGAACATTTTTGCAATGCTGTAAATCACAGCTCACGCAAAAACAAGCTGGGTGCAAACAAGAAAAAAGCTTTTTATATATGAATAAAATTTAGCCATAGACAACATAACAGTACAGTACATGGAAAATATATATTTTGCAGGGAGACGAGGAAAAGGAGCTCGCCGTCATTTTTCTACAGAAGTTGCTCAGAGGCAGATCCATCCAGAACCAGGTACACAGAGTACATGAAAGAACAAAACTGCATGCTACATTTCCACTGAGTCATAAATTACTATTATTTTGAACATGTTCAACTGAACCAACATCCAGATTAGATTTCCTACAGTGCATTATGTATTGGGTAATATGTGGATGTGAATGTGACAGCTGGATCGCCAGTGTGTCAGGTCTCAGTCTGTCCTGCTGTTCAATGATGTTTTCACTGTTCTGGTGCGTTCCAGATGTTGGAGGGCATGGAGAAGCAACGGGACCTGATCCGGGAGCTGCGTACCACCCACAGCCTGCAGCAGGAGGAACAAGAACTGCAGAGAGCGGATAAACAGGTCACACAGGCCCTGCAGAGGCAGGCAGAGATTCGTGAGAGCAGGGTAAGCAGAGAAACAGCCGGCTCATTCGACACTTTCACTATGAGCCATGCTCCGTGACGTGCGTGACTGCAGCACAGGAAAGGACATGCGCTGAATTACATAACTGACCTCTGCTCCAGTTCCTTCTGGTGAAAAGCATTCCTGCTTGAAATTCTGTACAAGGATATTATAGTTTTAAAAAATGAAACAATTATTAAAAAATTAAAATATTTTATTAGAAACAGATTGGAATAAAAAAATCAAAAGCAGACATATAAATATGTTTTTTATTTTTTTTATTTACTTAATTAGTTATTGACGTCCCTACCTATTTATTTAACATTTTTCCAAATCCAATGTTTGGTCTGCTTAAAATAATTATAAAAGATAAAAATAAAAATAATAATATATAAATTATCTTTATAAGATATTTATTTGTGACTGTATACATATAATGTGTGATTTGTGGAATCTTTGCTTGAATCATGATAAATAATACTGAAAACTTTTATTATCCCTTATATCTAGGCTTTACCCATTCAATTTCAATGTAGAGTATTGATTAACATCTTACAGCACATATGCATAAATATTATGTCTTCCCCATATTTATATAATTATATGCTTTTTTTATATAAATTTTTTTTTTCATCAGCTTATTACTTCATATAGCACGCCAGGCCCATTTGAATGAAGTGTTATATAACGTATTATCCTCCTCTTTTTCTTCTCTCAGACATCTCAGATACAGAGCTTTGTGGACGGCCTTTCAGGGGAGGTGATCGGCGACATGCTGGACTTCCTGGCGAAGGAGCTGATTCGCCTACAGGAGGAAAAAAGGATCCATGCTTTCATGCTGCTGGCAGAAAGAGACCGCTGCCTTCGCGAGGCCGAAGAGAGTGGGCGGAGACAGATGGAAGAGCAGAGACGGAGAGAGGAAGACGAGATCTTCAGACAGGTGAACGCACTTCCTTTACCCTTTATCCTTTATCATACCTCTGCACTCTGGTACTGTATCTTCATCTCTATTCTTAAAGGCTTTGTGACCTTGCAAAATCACCTATTTTTATGATTAATGTGTTGAAGTATAACCATTTCTACAAATGTTAATCCACATTTACTATTTATTTGATTGACTTAATCAAATTAACTTAATTAAAAATACAAACTGCATTCCAAAAAAGTTGGGACACTAAACAAATTGTGAATAAAAACTGAATGCAATGATGTGGAGATGGCAAATGTCAAT
>JAQQZT010000036.1:26648794-26650453 GCA_030068275.1 Clarias platycephalus | reverse complement strand
TCAAAGGTAAAGTGCAGGTTAATTTGTTTTATTTTTACTTTACAGCCGTGATTCCATTAGTGTGTGGCTCAATCGAGTATCATTAGAGAGATTTCTTGTTTATTTTTCCGATAAAAGTGCGCACACACATCGCCTAAGCGCACAAACGGAAACACTTATCTGTCGGGATTTATTTTAACTTTTTTTTAAAACGTAAAGTGCAGGTTAATTTGTTTTATATTTACTTAATATTTTGTGTTAATTATTTTTATGTATTTATTTTTTGGGGCTGTGGAATGAATAGTTTGAGTTTCCATTATTTCTTATAGGAAAATTCAATTTGGTTGTTACGAGTGTTTTGACATACGAGCCCGCTTCGGGAACGAATTATGCTCATAATCCAAGGTTCCGCTGTATGTAAATCATTGGCACGCATATACCAGTGTGTATGACAACTTATATAGGATTAGTGTGGGTTTTACTTTAATTCGCTGAACTCTCCTAGGACCGTCTTATGAATACCAAGGTGAAGATCATTCAGTCGATTCAGCACATACCTCGGTAATGAGCTGAAGACAGGACTTTCGTGTCTGTGTGTGTGCTATAACGATGAGACGTGCGGGAAACACAGGTCAGGATCGTGTCAGCAGTAACACCCTTAGGTTCTGTCACCCAGCATGGAGTTCAAAGAAAAAGACAACATGCATTCTGTTGATCGGATCGGGAATTAACGGTGCAGGGTTTTAAGCTACTTTTCCACCAGGAAAGTGAACCAGGTGCTACAGTAGTTCATGTCTGGTGCTAGCGCTGGTTCAGTAACTAAACTCCTGGGAGTTGCCTTTGTTAACATTGCTACTTTCCTACCAATGTTAGCAGGAATGCTAGTGGCAAAAAAAAAAAAAAAAAAGTTAAACTTCAATATGGCTTTGCAACAAGTTTTCCTGACATTCTCATAACTAGAAAGCATTTGAGCTGCTTCTTGCATATTGGTTTTAAAAAAATTTTTTTTTGCTTTTTGTTTTTTTTACAGAGAGCGGTCACACACGTTTAATGATTTTCTGTTCGAGTGCCGGTGCTTTGGCTGTCTGGCAGGTTCGAAATTGGACACCGGCTACGAACTACCTTCGGAAAAAGGGGTATTAGTACGCTTGAACAGAACCAGGATTTGCAGTTCTTTGATTCACGCGCCTCTGGGGTGGGGAGGTGGTCTGGGACTGTTCCCTAGAGAACTGCAGCACACAGAAAAAACATTTGTCTCCGATTACAGAGAAAACATACAGCGCATGCACAAGCATTACAAAGAAAGAATCCTACTATAAATGTACTAATAAGGGAACAGATGGAAACGAGTCTGCTGAAAGTAAAATCATTCTGTGACTATTATCAGGAAGAAGACATGCGATCAGTACATATTGTGTAAAAATGATACATGGCTTCTGCATGCAAACAGCACAGCATGATTGTTAAGTGAGTCAGGATGGAGATGAACGAGACGAGCAGAAGGACGATATGGAGGTGGAGGACGTGGAGGTGGAGGTGGGTATGGAGTGGGGTGGAGCTGAAGAAAGAGAAACTGGTTGTTTTCTGTACCTGCTGACTCACCTTAGTCCATGGGTGGGCCTTAATCTGAGGAAACTTAAACTCTGTGTAATTGGGGTTCATCTCTCGGATCTGCTCACG